>JASDQU010242760.1:95478-109809 GCA_032191745.1 Picea mariana
TGGTACCTACCCGAGTGATATTAGTCCAATTATCAATTTAAAGTATTAAAAATGCATAATAATAACTTGAATTTCAAAGATACCTTAGGTGACCCCTTTCAATGGTAAAGGGATGTTGATTATATCAAAAGGAGGTCAAAAAGGGTGGTACTAGCATATAGTTGGAGGTCAATGGTATGTAGTATGGGCAAAGAACATGGTCAAAACCGGGGACCAACACATTTCTCACCCAAATATAATCATTTTGAAATTTAAGATGAAAAGTACCTATGTTTTACAAGTGCAAAAAAAAATCAACATTGCTAAAATAAGAACAAACTTTCACTAGTTATAGTGAAATTAGGTATTGGACAATTTCAAAAATACATCATGAAAGAATGTGTCATCTTTATGACACTAAGAGGGTTGAATATGAAAAACACTTCCTCTTGAATTGTCCTACCTATACTAAAATTAGATCCGAATTTAAAAATATTACTATAATATAAACATTCATAATCTCCTAAATCATCAAAACTATGATGATTTTAGAATGTTTCTCTATACTTTTTTAATATAAAATTACAATTCTAAACAAATCAAAGTAATCTCCTACCTATTTAAATTATGATTAACCAATTAATACTAGTTAATGTTAATTATAATCATCAATTATAATTATAATCAGTTATAATTATAATTATAGAACATTCAAAAATATATTTAAAACTTGATTTAATGATTTAAACCATATAAATGTATTTGTTTATATTAACGTCCACTCAGCAAAGATAAGTGTGTTACTGTTCATCATTCTGAGCAAGTTCAAAACTTATATCTTCATTTAAAATTTTATATAATTTAACATTTTGTTAAAAAAATAATTGAAGAAGGTTGACGTGATCTAAATTTGTTTTGAAAAGTATATCATTTAATGTTAAAAATAATTGAAGAAAGTTGACCTAATCTAAAATTTCAATAGCAGTACCTGTGCGGTGCTCCAGGGTCATCCTTTCCACTTCTTCTGTTTATAAATTGGCGCACAGCTGACGTTTCATTTCCATAATGGTCATTGTGTCGTCTGTCCGGATGAGACAGTGGCGCACAGCTGACGTTTCATTTCCATAATGGCCACTGTGTCGTCCGTCCTGATGAGACAGTGGCAATTATGGAAACAAAACGTGAGCTGTGGACATTTTAATGCGAGACGTTGTCACATTTCAGCCGCCAATCCTTGAAATGTGTAAACCCTCCGGGCAGGCCTGGAATTTGACGTCCCAAAGGACATTTTTTCAGTTTTTAGACATATTTGACATTGGTTAATAAAATTTACACGTCATCACTGACTGGCATGAGAATTATCTACCTATCAGTTTAACGTGTGACCGCTTTCAATGCCCGTCAAAAACTCTAGTGGGTATACGGGCTAGGTAGTAGGGGTCACGAGTCGGAGTAACGCAATCAAGTTGTATAATGTTAATAATGAAGTTAATAATTGTCTTAATTTCTTATACAGTTGTATCTGACGTGATCTATCCTAGAAACGCATAGATTAGATTTACTAAATAGGTTGCGAGAATCACTTCATCATTAAAACCAGAGATCTCTGGATACGATATCATTACTCTTTGATAACAGAGCATGATCTGTCCTGGAAGTGCATAAATTAGATTTACTAAATAGGTTGCGAGAATCACTTCATCATTAAAACCAGAGATCTCTCGGATACGATATCATTACTCTTTGATAACAGAGCGTGATCTGTCCTAGAAACGCATAGATTAGATTTACTAAATAGGTTGCGAGAATCACTTCATCATTAAAACCAGATATCTCTCGGATACAATATCATTACTCTTTGATAACAGAGCGTACTGGATTCATTTGTTGCTCGGGAGGCGCAGCTATTTAGCCAGTTATTGTAATATCCTTAGTTCATATTCTCAGAGGTTGTAGAGCTTTTGCATGAACTGAGATGATGACTTCATACTGATTGACAATCGTAGCAAGGCTTAGCTTTATAAAATTGGTACATGTTTGAGTATTGTGTGGGTCTTCAAGAAGGAAAGAGCAGACAAGAGTTCATTTCAGTTAGTTCAGAATGGTAAGCCGACCAAAAGTTAGTTCATTACAGTCGTGGTCTCGCGCTCCATGTAAGTCTTTTGGTGACTCAAGTCTGAATTTTGAAACTGATACTTCTATTTATGTATTACACCTTTGATCTTCTAGTTGTGATTACGCAGATGTAGGTGGTTACGATCAGGTTCAATTTTCCAGCATGACGGACCTCAATTTTCACAGGTATGGTATTGGTAAGACCATATCGAAAACAAATATCCTAAACTTAGGGATCACTTTTGTTGGTGCCTGTGGTACTTGTACCTGCAGTGCATATGAGAAGTGTGTTTGTTGCAAACTTTCTAAAGGCGGTTATGGAAAGTTTGATTTAGCAAAGAACAGTTGTGATTGTGTGACGTGTCTACCCTTCTTGTGAAAAGCCTCTGAAAACCTTGGAGACGTGTCTACCGGTATGGTGGAGCAGCCAAGTGCAGGCGAATTTGAACCTTCAAAAGAATATGTTAAGAAAGAGGGCAGCGGCATGGCAAACGCCAAAAATGGATATTTTAAATACACTGGAGACCTAGTAAATTGGAGGTTCCTCGAGTTCAATGTGGAGGAAATTCCGGGGGAAGAACTTGTTGATCTCTAAAATGATTTAAGTGTTCATAGCCAAGTTAAGTTTTGATTACCGTTGTTTTGGCGGTTAAGTATATGAAAAGGACTCTACAGTATGCAAGATACGTAAAGATTTTGGGGGAACGATTAATTTCTAGTTGGAGTTTAGAGTGATATAAATGTTTTGAAATTGCAGCCTATTTTTGGGTAATCCAAATAGCTAGGGTTTCACCTTGGTTGGTACTATTCTGTTGAATGAATATCAGACGTTTTGATGGGCCAAGCTATCTGAAATTTAACGTTACGCTATGATGAGCCTCCATTTTCTTCGATAGATAGTAGTGGGACTTGAGAAGTAGCTTGAGATTTTTGTATTCACATGTTCTTTTGGAGATAGTTCGGTAATATTTTCATATTGATTCTGTGGAAGTATTTTTAATGCCATATATTTGAGTGGTTTTATATTTCTTTGAAATTAACCATACTTATTATATTGTGAAAGTTTCTTAATGGCATAATTGCTTGAATTAATTATTACTGATTCTTCTGCTCTGAATTAAACGCATCTCCTCACATTTAAAAGTGTCGTGATTAGGAGGAGACATGGCTTTGTAAGAGGATAGCCTCTTTAATGACCAAGATGAGTTGCTAACACCCCATCCGGGGAGGTAACTTATATGATTTTAAAATTAGAAAATAAATGATATAATTTTAGATAAATTTTATTTAATCACCAAATAATTTTATAACTTAATGTTTATAGAATTTGAAATAAAAACATTTGGAAATAGTGTAAAATGTTAACAAAAACTAGTTCATATTACACTAGTTGGGGGAGTAAATGGACACTGAAATTACAAATTCCAATGCTCCAGCTCGGGTCTTCTAAAATTTACACAATATACAAAATATTTTGACATTTATGATTTTAGGTAAAACGTGAAGGGATAGGCATGAAAATAATTTAACCGTCATCAATTTTTGTCTTAACAGGCTGGGTAAATTTGAAATTTCAGGCCTGCCTCAGCGTTTAATTTCCTTCAGCAATTTCTCCATAATCTTTGACAGCACAAACAGGGAGATGCGAATGTCAGCGTTTTTTAAATTTTAGTTTCTATTATCTTCCCTGTCTAAAATACGTCATATTGAAAACAGAAGCCTGTTATACCAGCGAAACATTTCTATGTCCATACTTAACAGATATTTGATCACTGAATTTTACTTTACGCATATAATGCGATCTCCAAACGCATTAAACAAGCAATGAAAAATCAAGTGATAAACACATATTTCAGATCCTATAATGCTAGCATTATATATTGTCCGGTTAGTTGCATTGCGTTTGTTATGTTATTTCACTAATATTATCCTAAGTTAGTTGAACTTTTACTCAGAAATAGAAGATCAATATTTAAAATAGGATTTATGTACGATACATAGACATCAATATCTTCTGTTCTCCAGCTTTTGAAGCTACTGTCATGCACGTCTAACTGGCTGCACCATTCTGAGCATACCGTTATTGCATATTTCTTTAAAAAAGTGTCACCAGGGTTACGTTCTTTGTGACAGTTTTTGATATACGAATTTATGATATTATCGTTCATTGTCTTAATTTTTTCGTCTCATTTCCATGGACACAGCCCACAAGATTTTCACAGCCTGGACAACATACAATTTGTTTCAATGCTTTTGCATAAATATCGGAGAGGATATCTTGGGTTGAGGAGAAGCTTCTAACACGGAAGCTCCCATGTCTATGCACCTAACACACAATTTTAAATTCGTTATCATGCCTGTAACAGAAGACAGGAAAAGTTTCCATTATCTAATTTAAGGTCGCATATTTTAAATTGATTTACGAGATTCCCTGTTTGTAGGACAGTATTCACTCAGGCTATCCAGAATCCAGTCAGATCTCTTGTGGAACAGCGGACTCTTCCTTGTATCGTTTCTTCTACTCAACTATTATTATGCCTAAAGGCGTACACCTATTGATAATGGGTACATTTAATATGTTTTTAGTACTTAATCAGTTTTGTATGGACAAGATTAAATATTGTTGGAATATTTTTAGTCATCCCAATAAATCAATGGTTGTGATTTCAACCACTAACTTCCTCACTATTATAAAGACGTCCGTTTACATGTTTATTTTTTTTTATTTAAAAGCGATAGATTTTATAGTTCAAGATCATATGCTATAAATGTCCTTAAAGAACAAGTATGGTTTTAATTTTCCTTCTATGTAATATATTGCATCAGTTCAAAATTCCTATCTTTTTCAAACATGAAACACTTACTTAGATTTATTTTTAAAAACATCACCAAAACTTCATTTTCGTAATCTGTTGAACACAAACCAACCTTGGGATGCAATAAACATAACCCGATGTTATAATCTGACGAACAAAATTGAACGTTACAATGTGAAGAACATAGTAATGTTGCAATCCATTAAAAATAGTAACGTCGCGTAATGATGAACATAGTAACATTATAATATGATGAACATAGTAACAATGCAATATGTTGAACATAGTAACTTCACAATGTGAAAAACATAAATTGACATCACAATGTGAGGAAGATAGCCATGTCCTCGAAATGTGGTTAGTAACGTCACATTGTGGCGAACATAAACATACTTCACACATCGTCATATCATCACTATGTGATGAACATTTACTCATGTTGTAATGTGGCACACATATCCTGGCATTGAAATGCGACAAAAAAATCCCAACTTCGCAATGTGTCGAACATAGTCATGTTGCAATTTTATAAAAATTGTAATGTCACACTGTCATGAACATAATAGACATTGTAATGTAACAAACATAGCCTTGTTGTGGCAATGTGATGAACATAAATAGATGTCACAATGTGACAAACATTCCCCTATTGTCACAATTTATTGTTGATATATTTAATCTAATGATCAATTTTCTTAGATCAAGCATGATTCTAAATTTCCTTCTATGTAATATATGACATAAATTCAAATTTCCTATATTTTTCACACATGAAACACTTACTTAGATTTTTTTTTAAAAACATCGTCAAAACTTCATTTTTGTAATGTTTCGAACACAAACCAACTTGTCATGTGATGAACATAACCCAACTTTGCAATATCACGATCAAAACCAGATGTCACAATGTGAAGAACATAGTGATGTTGCAATGTGTTAAACATAGTAACGTTGCACAATGACAAACATAGTAACATTGAAATTTGGTGAACATAGAAACATTGAAATTTGTTGAAAATATTAACGTCACGATGTGATAAACATAAATTGACATCGCAATGTGAGGAACATAGCCATGTCCTTGCAATGTGGATAGTAATGTCACATTGTGAAGAACATAAATAAACATCGCACATCACCCTCTAGTTGTAATGTGGCGAACATTTCCTCATGTTGCAATGTGACACATATCGTGACATCGCAATGTGACAAACATTTCCAAGCATCACAATGTGTCAAACATAGTCACTTTGCAATGTAGCAAACATTGTAACATCACAATGTGATGAACATTGCCCTATCGTCACTATGTGACGCACACATTGTAATGTCACATTGTGACAGTCATTTGCAAATGTCGTAATGTCATGAACAAAACCCATTGTCACAATGTGATGTACACAACCCAATGTAGCAATGTGAAAAACATACATCAACATTGCATTAACACAAACATTCCTTGGCGTCGCAATGTGACGAACATAACCCGCTGTCGGTCTATCAAATACCTATTCCAACACTATAATGTGACAAACAAAACCCTTTTTCCTAATTTGATAACCATAACCTTATGATGTCATGTGACAAAGAAAATTTGATTCCACAATGTGATGAACAAAACCTGATGTCGCAATGTGACGAACAAAACATGATCAACATTGTAATGCAGTTGTGCCATAATAAACTAAGGTTAAACATAATCAACATGGCCCACCAGAATAAATGATACACATGGTCAACGAAGGTCAGCCATGGGCATGGTCAACCATAATAAACCTCGATCAATCATAGTCTGCAATCATCATGGTCAACCACAATCAACAATGATGAAGAACAGCCACGATCAACCATAATCAATCTTTCCTTCATGTCATTGTCAATTGATGTATTAATTTATTAATATTTTAATAATGTATTATTAATGTATCAATAATTTAATTTGTTATATTATACATTAATGTATTAAAAATTTAATGTTTACATTAAATGGTTGTAATAATGTATTATTAATATATTAATACTTTAACAATGTATTAATAACATCATTAAGGTCAATGTATTAATACTTTAATAATACATTATTTTATCATTTTATTCATCAATACTCTATTAATGTATTAAATGTATTTTTCTTATATTATTATTGTAGTAATATATTAATGAAGTAAATTAATTAATTAATTAATTAATATAAATTAATTAATTAATTAATATAAATTAATATGTTATATTATAGATTAATGTAAATTAATATTTTAATTTATATTTTACATTAATGTAATAATGTATTAATATTTTAGTGATGTATTATTAATGTATTGATTTATTAGTGTAATAATACTTTATTAATATTATTATACTTTAGTAATGTATTTAGTTTGTTAAATGTATTTAATGTATGAAATTTAATGTATTAAAAATGTATTTAATGTATTTATTAAAAATGTTTTTGATTTGTTAAAATATTTAATTTATTAAAATATTTAATTTGTTAAATGTATTTATTAAAAATTTATTTAATTTTTTAAAATATTTAATTTGTTGAATATATTTAATGTATGAATTTTTTTTTGTATTATTATACTACTTTTAAAGTAATACTAAATAGCAATGCATTAATTATTATTGTATAAATGTAATAATTAATTAATATATTACATTATTAATGTACCCATTACTTAATATGTTATATTATACATTAATGTATGAATTAATTAATATGTTATATTATAAATTAATATAAATTAACACTTTAATTTATAATGTAATTATGTATTAATACTTTAGTGATGTATTACTACTTTATTAATGTATTAGTTTATTAATGTAATAATACTTTATTAATATTGTAATATATTAATACTTTAAGAATGTATTAATGTATTAATTAATTAATATATTAAATTATTAGTTATTAATATATTAATAATTTAATAAATTACATTATACA
The DNA here is from genome assembly GCA_032191745.1 of Picea mariana. Lineage (NCBI taxonomy): Eukaryota > Viridiplantae > Streptophyta > Pinopsida > Pinales > Pinaceae > Picea > Picea mariana. Next base: position 103,339 of record JASDQU010242760.1, read on the forward strand.
TTGATATTTTAATTTATACATTACAATAATATAATAATTTATTGTTAATGTACTAATACTTTAATTATGTTTTACTAATTACATTAAATTAAAATGTATTTATTCATATATTTAATATATTATTAATGTATTATTTATTAATAATGTATTAATGTATAAATTAATTAATGCATTACATTGTTAATGTATCTATTTATTAATCAATCAATAATTTAATTTAATGCATTAATACATTATTAATGTATTAATAGTTTAATATGTTATATTATACATTAATCTATTGGTATTTTTGTACATTAGTATTATATATTACATTAATATATTAGTAGACGATTAATTTATATATATTAATGTTTCAAATTGATTATTATCTTTACATTAATAAATTATTATTATATATTACATTAATGTATAATATAATTAATCAATACATTAATGGTCGTCTCCAAGGCATGTATGTCGTCAACTAGAAACAACCACTTTATAAAAGTGGTTGATATATGTGTCAGTTTTCACCTTTCTAAACCAATGACGTCGATAGTATATCAACCACTTTTATAAAATGATTGTTGCTAGTAATTATTTAAAATTATTATTAATGGATCAATCCTATGAATTTATAATTTAAAATTGATAACCATATATAACAATTTATTTTCAAATTATAAATTTCTTGATGTATTTAAAAAATCACAATAACCATATATAATAATTTATTCTCAAATTATAAATTGCTTCATGTATTTGAAAAATCACAACCCTTCTTCAAAAAGAGGAGATATGCATTTTTGATAATAAATAATCATACACAACTTAGTAGAGAGGTTAACCCTTCTTCAAGAAGAGGAGATATGCATTTTTGATAATAAATAATCATACACAACTTAGTAGAGAGGTTATTTTTTAAAAAGTTTAATCTAAACAATCGATCAAGGATTATTTATACATTTAAAAAAGGGAAAATGGAGATTTCACCAAAATAAGAAAAAAAAATAGAGATTTAACCAAAATCTATTTGACCAACCAAAAATCAAATGTTTAGACAACTCCTTTTTTTTTAAATAATTCAATAATAATATTATGTTTTTTAATAATATTGTTTTTAAATATTTTAACATTTAATATGGTTTGTTTCTATATATATATATATAAATATATATATATATATATATATATATATATATATATATATATATATATATATATATATATTCACTTTTTCATGACAATTTATCTATATGAAATGGGATACAATGATTAAATTTAGATACACAATTACATCTTAAGCAACTTTTATATCATTAAAATAAAACAAATCATTAATTTTGAATGTTGTTAGTTTAGTTCTTTTGATAATTTTTATTTTTGTAAATATTAGTATTCATTCATATTTATTTTTTTGTAAATAAAAGTGGATCCTTATATTGATGTCAACTGAAATCTTACAAACCTTACTGCCTACCAGCATTCACAAAAATGTTAACAGCAGAAGGTGGAATTGTTGGTGACCTTTTTACATTGTTTTTCATGGTTTTCCCCAGAATACATTGCGTGACCAAGCACCCAGTGCTAATCGCACCCCCACGCGACCTCAGGTTGTGACCGCACTCCTAAGCCAAAGGCGCATCACAATTTCACGAGTCGGGACTTTGCACACTCGACTCTCCTCCCTTCGAATTTCTGGGTCCTGAGATTTCGAAAGGGGTCTTGCGCATGCTAGCCCCTCCCATGTACTCCATCCATAAGACCCTTCGCAATGATCTGGGGCCAAATCTTCTGAGCGCATTGGGATTTCACAAATCGGGAGTTCCCAATGCGAGTCACCACTACCTTCTCGACTCCTGAAATGTTGTGATTTAGATCTGATGGCTCAGATCCTTCCTCGATCAACAGTCCTGATTGAGTTGGGATGTCGCGAATCGAGAATTCCAAATGCGAGTCACCACTTCCTTCACGACCCCCGAAATGATAATGCTTCAAATCTGACGGCTTAGATCCTTCCCTGATCAACGGTTCTGACTGAGTCAAGGTTTCTCGTATCGTGATTGCTAGGTAGTGGGTTCCTCCATACTCCCGATTCTTGAAATGTCGAAAATCTCCTTGACGCTCAATGCTCCCGATCGCTTCCTAATCCACGGCTGTGATCTTTTCGCGATTTTGTGTATCGCGATTTCTTGCAAGTTTGTGCCTTGACTGCTTCAAGTCACGAATCAGCTGCCATGCATCCCTCTCTAATGGACAGTCCTAATGATGTCAGGACTTCGCATATCGGGGATTTGGAATGTAGTCTCCTCTACTCGTCCAAACCTCCAGCTCCCGACGTGATCTCTGCCACGTGTTCTCTAATGATGGATGGAAGTGATGATGTCGCAACTTTGGAGAATAGTTTCCTCCATTCTCAGGACTCCCAAAAGCCAATGTCCTGAAATTTTCTCTCATCAGAGCAGTTAGCCCAGATCGATGGTTTCAAGCACCTATAGGAATAACAATCCAGATTCTCCCACACTTTTCATGACTGCATGTATATTGAATTCGCAACATTGGGAAACGACTACCACCATGCTCTGGACTCCCGAAATCCTTTGTTAGTTGTTTATCATCTGTGTCGTTTCTTATGATCGCCCTCTCTGCTAATATTCTAATCATTTATAACTTATAAGAATTATTGAGTGATCAAGGAAGACACCTTAGTCGAGTTGGGGCCATCCAGCTGGGCAAGCGCCTCACATTGGATCCAAAGGGGCGAGTTTTGTGACTACCTAAAATCGTGGAGAATAATCTGTTGCATAGAGTCAACTCGAGCATTGGCTAGTTTGTCTGCAACTTTGTTGGCATTCTGTCGAATGTGTGAAGGGGTTAGAGTTAGAGAGGGTCTGAGAAGAGCCTGGAGGTTGTAGAGAGGGCCAAGGAGGCATTAGCTGGGTGTGATTTTCCCTGGATCTCGACCATTCAGATTTTTTTTTTGCCAAGTCTATTATGATTTTGGAATCTCCTTCAATGATGAGATAAGTGAGGTTTTGATCTAGTGACAATTGCACTCCTTTGATGAGACCCCAAATTTCAAATAAATTATTGGTGTCACATCCTAGATTTTCTGCAATGAGGCTATGAATTTGACCCAGGTTGTTTCTTATAACCACTCCATAACTTGAGTGGCCTGGATTTCCTTTTGATGCACCATCAAAGTTGACTTTATGGAATCCTAGCGGGTGGGGGGGCACTTGGATGGACTGAGGGATTTTGAATATAAGGGGGGTTGCAGAGGAGGGGTGGAGTGTGAAAACGAGAAGCCCCAAGAGTTAAGGAGCAAGATCTCACTTGGATCAATAAGGAAGTCTTCCTTAGTCCATAAATGAAGCTGAAGCATTTCCTGGAGATGCGTGAGGATTGAATTCTAAAGGAGGGAGGGAGGAGAGGGATGGGAGTGGAAGATTCTTTTGTTCCTCTCTTTCTAGAGTTTCCAGACTATGAATCCTGGTAAAAGTTGCCATGTTCTGTTCAGGATAGGAATTTTTAAGGAGTTAGATCCCCACTCTCTGATTGTGCTTGAGATGTTATTTTTAACTCTTTTGGTTCTTCTCATGAGTTGACTGGCTTGGTTTCAGATGTCCTCACTGAATGGGCAGTTGTTTAGGAGGTGCTCCATGTTTTCTTCTTGGATATGGAAGAGATGGCAAATCAAGGGGCCAATGAAACCTCATTTTTGTATATTGTTTTATGTAGGAGAAGCCATAGGAATGTAGAGATTTTGGGCCATAATTTTTATTTCCATATTGTTGTCCAGATGCTATCTTTTTGAAGATTTTGGAATTTCTCATGTAGAGCATACACCTCTTTGAGAGTGAAGCTACTATGAGGTGTGTATCCCCATCTGAGAATGTCCAAGTCTGTGCTTTTCTAGATTCACCTTTGGGATTTTGCTTGATTCCAGTGTTGCAGATCACATTCCAATGCAACCTGGAGCTCATAATGGGTTGATTTCTACCTTCACCAAGGAGAATTACTAGGAGTATCAGTCCACAAATCTGCTACTTTGAGAGTGGTGAGATCTTGTATGTGATTAGCATAGGAATGTAGAGTTTATTCTGATTGAAGGGGTGGAAACTGTTGCTAGAAGTCTGTCCAGAATAGGGCATTCTGGCCATTGCAAATTTCCCAGAAAGAATGTTCTTGAATGAGTGGCCTATTTTTCCAAGCCGCATTCCAGATGTTGGGGCCTTGAATTTTCTCCCGCATTCTTATGAGATGGATTTGATGTGTATTTGGGGCATATTTTCATTTCCATAGTTTGGCCCAAATATCTGCTGGAGTTTTGAGTCATCTCCACCAAATGCTTTCTCCCATAGTGTTGTTTAATTTCCCTGGGTCCTGGAGGCCCAGTCCACTTGAAGATTTAGGCTTGCATACCTTGTCCCAGCTAATGAGGGCCAATTTTTTGTTTGGATTGTTTCCATGCCAGAGAAAGTTTCTTTGCATATTTTTTATTTTCTTTATGACTAAAAGGGGGGTGGCTAGGCCTGAGAATAGGTAAGCAAGGATGGCTTGAAGGATTGAATTTAAGAGAACAATTATGGATGGAATTTTGAGGGATAGAAAGGTCCAAGTGCTAAGCCGATTGGAGATGGAGAGTAGGAGGGAGTCCCAGGAGATGTTTCTGGCTGCTGAATCCGAAAGAGGGAGTCCCGGATAATGCGAGGGAAGAGTGTAGAAAAGGGTATTCATAAGTTGAGAAAGGTTCTATTGGATTGCTACAGGAGTGTTAAAGAAGAAGAGCCGCAATTTGGCAAGATTGAAGGTGGTGCCCAAGGATTCACTGAAATCAGCGAGGATGGACCTTAATTTATTTGCATCTTGCAAAGTGGGGGTGTTCATTAACAATGTGTCATCGACAAATTGGCTGTGGGAGGCTGTTGTTTGTAACCCATGAAGAGGGAGGCCTTGGAGGGAGCCATTTTGAATTGAGGCCTTGATATACCATCCTAGGCCCTCAGCCATAATGACAAAAAGGAAAGGGGAGAGAGGGTCGCATTGCCTTATTCCTCTTGTGGGGGAGAAGGGTTGAGAAGGGACTCCATTGACAAGGACTGAGAAAAAGGTTGAGGAAATGAGGTTCATTATCCAAGAGATCCAATCCTTGTTGAAACCGAAGGTCGAGAGTAGATATTTCATGTACTGCCAGCTTAATTTGTCAAAATATTTTGAGAGGTCAAGTTTTAGAAGAATACCTGGAGTGCAGGTGCTTTTGAGAGAGTGAATGATTTCATGGACAAGAATGACGCTGTCCATAATTTTCCTTCCTTCAACATAACCTGATTTCTCCTTGGATATGATGAAGGGGAGTATGGGCTTGAGTCTTAGAGATATGACCTTGGAGATGATTTTATAGATCACATTGCAAAGCGCTATGGGTCTGAAATTCTTCAGGTTTGTTACTCTTTATTCTTTGGGAATTAGGGTGAGGAAAGTGGCATTAAGTGTTGGAATAACTTTTCCTGAGTTGCGAGATTCCTCCACCAACTTCCACACTTCTTCCCTTAACATTGGCCAACGGGAGTGGAAGAAGTCTATGGTAAATCCATCTAGTCTTGGAGCCTTTCCTGTGGGTAGATCCTGAATAGCCTGATCCACTTATTCCTGCGTTATTGGGGTCATGAGAGCCTCATTTTTCTCTTGGGTGATAATAGTTGGGATTTTTTGGGTCACCCACTCAATTGCTGAGGAGAGGTCCACCACTGGTTCTGAGAGGAGATCCTTGTAGAAATCTGACAGCTCATGCAAAATTTGTTGGTGATTTAACAAGGTGTTTCCTTGAGGGTCCTCCAGCTTCGTAATGCGGTTTATTAGGCATCTGTGGATCATGGAATGGTGGAATAATTTGATGTTTTTCTCTCCCTCATTGAGCCATTAGAACTGAGATTTATGTATCCACAGGATTTCTTCCTCCTTGTGTGTTTCTTCTAGTTTCCTTTTGATTTTATTCTCCTTCTTCTGCTAAGTGGTGGTGTGTCCTAAGAGAATGGATTTCCTCTAAAGATCCTCTAGTTTTTGTTCTAGCAATTTCCTTTCCTAGAAGATATTCCCAAAGACTTATTTGTTCCATTTGTGCACCTGTTGTTTAAAGTATTTGATCTTTTGCTAGAAGAAATACAATTTTGTACCCCCTTGGGTTTCCGTTGTGCTCCACCAGTGACGGGCTAGCTCTTGGAAGTCTGGATGGGAAAGCCAAAAATTTTCAAATCTGAAGGGTTTTAACTTGGGGATGGAGATAGTGCCTACCCATAGCTGAACTGGCCAGTGATCCAAGCCTACTTTTGGGAGGATGATGGAACCTACTAGGAGCCCTTCCAAAAGGAGAGTTTCTAAAATGAGAAAGTGATCGAACCTGCATGTTATTTGTTAGTGACCTGATCTTTTGTTGGTCCATGTGTAGGTACCATTGTTGTTTTCTATGTCTACCAGTCTGAGGTTCTC
>JASDQU010242761.1:4649-48388 GCA_032191745.1 Picea mariana
TTTTTTCATATTTTACAACTTTTTGTATGATAATGTCTAAGAAATTTCGAAAGTTCTAGATCCAAATGATCTGTGTTCCATGTTATGTATTTTTCCACAAACTGTTTGATCTGTGAGTTCTTGTCATCTCCATAGAATGTCGCACCCTCTATCCACAATAGTGCAATGTCATATTCACTCCCCCTATTCTAGAATTTACTCACAAAAAAGTAGTCAATATTTTTTCTAAAATTGTTTCATCATGGCATATAAATTGTATCAAAGAATTTCTTCTATGTCTATAGTAGTGAGTACATGTCACTGGGTCTTTTTTTATGAGGTATTCAATGCTATCATTTTCTAGTGTATCCATTTATTTTTTACATTTCCTGTTCTTATGCAAGTCAGATACTGCAGCCACCAATGGATTCCAACAATGCTCTGCACTTATAAATGTGATGAGAAATGTTGGTTGTCCCAATTGTCGGATCATTGAAAAATTAGTTTTCTTCTTTTGTTGCAAATAGTCAGGAGAGATGTTAGTCAGGAGAGAGGTGAATGTTTTTGAAATATATGTATCCAATACCATATTTGAGGATTTGTTCTAGGTTTAATTTGTACTTGACATATTTTTCCAACAACTTTCTTCCTTGCAGCTTGCGTTTTCTTATTCGCACCCATATGCAAGACAACACTTGCTCTATTATTATGCACATTGTTTTGAAAAACAACTTTGTTATGTGACAAGAGAAGTCACCACTTGAATGTAGCAGCTCTCATCGTACCATTTTATGATAACTGAATCATTCTGTAATGTCACTGGGATGTGGATCTCCATAGAACAATATTGGGAAGCTCATTTCCTCAACAAATGTTTCCTTGAATATTCCAAGTGGATGTTTCCCCTCAGCGGGTGCAATTTAGACAATGTTTTCTTGCAAGTCACAGATGTGCTGTGAATCATTGAATCTATGTACCAATGTCTCAACAGGTGTTTCATTGTTCGATTCATCGCTTGTATCAAATTCAATAGAAGTTTTGAGAGTCTGTGAAGAGTTGTCATCCCTTTCTAACAGAACACTACTCCAGTTCTCATTTATACAAATATTTTGTTCTTTGTACAGGGCCCAAGAACATAATTATTTTAATGTTTTCATGACAACATGCACACACACTTTACCTGTCTGATATGAATTCTTGTATTGCAAGTGTCTTTTGAGAGCCACAACAATTGTCATTATATCGCTAATGAATTGTGCCAACGCTTTTTGCACAACATCTAGTTGGACAAGCACATTAATAATTGATCTTGTTAAGCCCATTTGGGGTCATTTATAGGCCCAGGGTATGATTTTTTCAAATGCAATTCGTAGAGACACAAGTCTCTCTTCAAGATCTTTAAGCGTACTTACATATAGTAGTGGTGTATTACATCTTATTTTGTCATGCGTTGAAAACTTTAGCAATTTTCCATTTTGAATCGACCATTCGCATGGAAGACAAATTTTGCCATTGGAAAATGTATTATCATTTTGTATCAAGAAAACGTATTCTGCTTCCAAATCGGGTGTGGAAGACTTATTGTTTTTTGCGAAATTTAATTGATCGCAAATTGCACATGCAATTGAAGGGTTGTCTTTGATTTGTTTCACATAGGTCTATCTTGCATCTTTCGTCTGTAGAGAAGTATGCAAAGAAAGTGTTTGTTGGTTTTCATTGGTAGTAGTGGATGTTGTTGGTTCTAGCCCACGAAATGTGATTTTTTCCTCTTGGACAGTGCGATCACCACTGTGGGATATGTGACCATACCTATTTATCTTGTTTTGTGCATCAACAATTTTCTTTAGCTTGTGATATGCCAGTTTTTGTCTAGAACGAAGCGTAGTAATGCTTTTGTTTCTCTCACGTATAAACTTTTTTAAGTTGTGATAACTTATTCTACGTTTTTTGTTCCAAGGAAACATGACCTCATGGCAACTAGGGTGAGTTTCATTATGATTAAATAACATAGGATGCTTATGCAGATTCGAAGTGGTTTGGATGGTATTGACATTGGACCTTGAGCTAGAAGTATTTCCCATACCATCAATGTATTTTTCCTCTCACATATGACCTTTTTCAAGTTGTGATAAGTTAGTATACATTTTTTTTTCATGCCCTCTATGGCTTGATCACAACTGGGATGAGTTTCACGGATGAAATTTTTCAAGTTGTGGTAAGTTATTATATGTTTTTTGTTTAAAACCTGTATGGCCTCATCACAATTGGTGCAAGTTTCATTCTCATTAAATAACATGCTACGAGTATGCACATTCAATGCGGTTTGGATGGCATGGATAGTGGGCGCTGAACCAGTGGTATTTCCCACCAAAGGTTGATAATGGATATGTGGATTATCTATTTTCAACGAGATGTTGTCAATTGTTCGATTGCAGTTTGAATTAGTACACCAGGAATGGACACTGTCATCTGGCAGGGTCGACCAAACCTAGATATTTACTCTGAATATGATAGATAGCCATTGCAAATAGAATCTTCCACCCTCCACATTTCCTTTTTCATATGGCAGTGCCATGTTTGCAATTTTTTCTTTCCAACTTCCAATTGTCGGCATATTTTCGAGGAGATATGGTGAAGGGTGTTGATGCAAACAACTAAAATCCTGTTGGTTGCCACCTATAATTGCAATGGAAAAGGATGGTACAGTGTAAAGCCACAATGACTTCACATCAAAATCTGTTTCTACCAAATATAAAATCGCATTGAGCATAATATCTCCACAAGTAGATGCAATAGTTGTTGCTATCTGCAAGCCATGGCACTATACACGGTGCATAGTTCGTTTCCATTGCGATTCAAGGTCTTTGCAAATGAGGGACAACTAAATATGATATCCTCTAAGATTGCATATGGATAATTTTCTATACACTAGTGGTTCATAATGGCCACTGACAAGATTGGCATCATGGAAGAAGATGCAATATGGATCATTCGATGCAGTTCTGTTAAATCATAGATATCTTGTTTTTCTTTTCAATGACCACATTCCAATTGATATATTGAGCCACTTAAACAACCACCATATATAAAATGTATCTCCCCAAAGTCCCCTCTCATGTGCAGGCAGAATTGTAGATGTGGACAACTACATCTTTGAAAAATATGTATTGACATAATGTATTCCATGCAACTAACAAAGAAAGTCACATGCCAATTCATATTCATACGACTCCAATGCCTCAATGTTGCCATTTTTTAAATAGTCCAAGAAATAATCTATCAATCCATTGCACAGTTCTGTTGGGGAATAACGGAAATGTAATAGAACCTGAAATGCATTGAAAACGCAATCCCCTACAATATACGAGAATGCATCCAATCTAAAAGGCCCATTGGTATGCAATACCTGGTCAATGTGGCCATGAACAATGGACTCTATATATATTTCGTAGGACTCAACATATATTACTTGTTTCATCTCTTAAACTGATTTTCAAGATGTTTCTTACCTATATTTAGTTTGTATGCAAACTAAGAAAAGAAAATTAAAAAAGAGAGCAAAAAAAAAAAGACAAATAGAAAATTACAAGTACATAACTGAATACGAATTCCGCTATCTATCCTTCAAACTTCTTCTTGTCAAATTCAATCCTCCCTAGCTTCCATAGCATATGACAAGAAAACAAAAGTATAGTGAATAGTGAACCAAACATAACAGACATAAATAACACTATAAACTTGTTGAGCACAAAGATCGAGTATTCAAGGTATATAATTTTTCAACCTATTCCTGGCATGCATCCTACAATATTTTCAGAGGCATAAGATGTTTTTCAAGACATAAATCATAGGATGAAGGCAACTGGTGGACATAGTTTACCCTAGCAGATGCTTGCCCCTTGTGACAACTCTAATCTCATTTCCTAAAACCCTTTGCATTGTTATTGTGGAAACATGTATGGCAAGATATCCAAAAGGTGGAAGATGGCATATGTGATTGGAAGGGAACAATTTGGAAAAAATGCACCAAACACATGGTTTCCCAGGAATAGAAAATAAGAGGAGAACATCTTGTTTTATTTTTTATATTTCATTGTAACTGTGACAGATATGGGGTTTTGTGTCCAACATCAACATTCAAAGTGGAACAAGAAGTTTTGATGGAAATAGACTAAGGAAACGTATGGTTTTCGCATGTTAAGGTTTAAGTTATTATTACTTTTCTTTTAAATTTACTAGATAACCATAGCATTGATATGATCACTAAGAAATACACAATCACAAAAGACACGTCATTTATCCCGGGAAACCCTCATGGGGGAGAAAACCCAAAAACAAATCCCTTAATATAGATAGCCAATACAATGCTAAGAGAATAAACCAAACAAGACATAAAGTCCTCTCCCAAGTAGTGTGCCTCTCTCTCTCTCTCGTCTTCTCTAACTATAACTTTAGACTTGTGCTCTGATGATCAAGTGACTGAGTGAACAAATGAGGCGTTGGCCTCTCTTATTTATAGAATCTGGCAGGTGTTGAACTGAGGTGTCTTTTAACTGCCAAAGCCGACTTCTCATTATGGATGGTTATAACCACTTTAATAAATTGTGGGGGTTGACATCTCATTTAGCATATTACAATTAGGGTTTGGCAATCCACAAAAGGGGATTTGGTCATTTAAAATATCTGACATTATCAATCCACAAAGGGGATTGATCTAATGAATAATACATCAATAATAATATAGAATACTCTTTGCATTTACAATATTTAAATACTCCCCCTTAACAAGAAGGGTATTCTACAAAAACATGAGGTGAGAGAGAGGGAAAAATCATCAACAACATCTTGGAACACTGACTGGCATATCTATAAATCATCAAAAAAATTTCTCATCATCGATATCATCGTTCACATCAGGGAGCTAGAATGGAATCATTCTCCTCATCAACATGAGGCTAAGGTAACATCATCATCATCTTCAGCGTGAGGCAAAAGTAACATCATCGTCATCTTCTTTAACATGAGGCTAAAGTAATATCATCAACATCTTTAGCATGAGGCTAAAGTAATATCAACAACATCTTTATCATGAGGCTAAAGTAACATCGTCATCTTAAACATTAAAGCTGAAATAACAACATCATCATCATCTTCAACACGAAGCTGAAATGGCATCATCATCTTCAGCAAGAAGTTGAAGTGGCATCATCATCATCATCTACATCAACATGGATTAGTATAACACTAATACATCATGATCATCGATAACAAAAATATCTCAACACAAAGGTTGGAGCATCATTAACAACAACAAAATCACACCATGGAGGCTGGAGCATCATCAATATCAGCCCTAGGTTGAACGAGGTTGGCATCATAGCATGAAGTTGTCTACACAATATCATCAGCACGAATCTGGCATCACAGCACAAGGCTGGCAACACAACATCATCAACACAAAGCTGGCATAACAACACAAGGTTGGAAACACATCATCAACACAAAGATGGCATCACAACGCGAGGCTGGAAACACATCATCAGCATGAAGCTAACATCACAACACAAGGCTTCTAACACATCATAATAGCATGAGGCTGGTAACACATCATCACAACACAAGGTTGGCACATCATCACAGCACAAGGCTAGGACATCATCACAAAAATTAAGCCGGCATCACAACACTAGGTTGTTACATCATCACAACAATTAATATGTCACATTGTCACATTATCACAAAAATTAAGATGGCACATCATCACAACAATTAAGATGGTAGATCAAAACAACAATTAAGCTGAGACATCATCACAACAATTAAGCTAGCACATCATCAATACTCCCCCTTTTGAGAAAGGTCCTTTCAGACTATACCAATCTTATCTTGAAAGTGATCAAACTTTACATGAGATAGAGGCCTGGTCAACACATCAACAACATGTTCATCCAAACTAACATATTGGAGATTTATGGATCCTCTTTGCACCATATCATGTATGTAATGTTATCATATCTCTATGTGCTTCGACTCATTATGGAACACATCATCTCTGATTATAACATAGGATCACATTGGCTTCCATCTCTAGATCAAATAGATCCTTCATCAACATCTGAAGGCATATGACTTCACAAATGGCAGAACATGAAACAATGTATTTTGCTTCTGCCGTGCTCAGAGAAATGATGAATTGCTCCCTACTTTTCCATGAAGTCATGGATGACCCTAGACTAAAACAACATCCTAAAGTTCTGTTTTTATCAAAAGCACTTCCAACTCAATTTGAATCGGTGTAACCACTCAGTCTAAATTCATGATCTCCATTATAATTGAGACTACAATCCAATGTGCCCTTAAGGTACCTCATCACATGTTTTGCAGCAAAAATGTGAACACGTCTGGGTTCTACAGGATATTGATTCTAGTAAAAACATACATCTAGCCTGGTATTCATCAAATACATCATTGAACCAATAATTTGTCTGTATAGAGTAGCATCAACCAAATTTGACAAGGTACCTACCAAGAGCTTGAACTTCGTTTCCATGGGTGTTTACATGGATTTACATTTCAACATGTCAAACCTTTTCAATTTTAACTGCATACTTCCCTTGGTTAAGGAAGATCTTCTCTATTATTTTCCAAAATTCAAGACCTAAGAGATAATGCATTTGGGTATTCCATCAAAATCTATGGCGAGCTTCTTTTGCAATCTATGATGATATTTTCTTCATCTTTTCAAGTATAAAACATCTACATATGGTAGTAACATCACTGGCTCATCATTCATAACCTTGACATAAAGGTTAGAATCAACTTTACTCTTGGTAAGTCCAACCTCATCAGGAAACTGTCAATTCTTCCATACCAAGCTCTAGGATCTTGCTTCAACACATATAAATCTTCCTCCAACTAGAATACATGAGTCTTTCTATCTTCAATCTTCAAATCAAAGTTTCTCATTGCATTGTATCAATGTGGTACACTTGCTTATATGCAACTCAATATGCACAACCATGTGCTAGCTCTATGTGCTTTTTGCAAAGCACTATATGTCTCACTGATTGAGAGTATGTCCTCTCCTTTTTCTACAATTGTTCCTTCTAGAACTGGGACTCTCCACCTGCACCTACTCTAAAGCTGAGAATGGTTGCTCCATTCTCACTGTGGCTACTGAAATATGGGAGTAACTCCTCTACTCCATCATGGTAATAACTTCATCTGAAACTGAGAGTGGATCAATAACTGATACTGAAGGTAGCTCTTCTTATTTCATGGAGGTAACTCTACTTTTCATTATAGTCATATCTCCATGACCCAACTAATGTAATGCAACAACTTCCACTCAATTTTAAATATGGGGTTTTCTCCCCCTACATCTCATACTATATATGAATCATGGTTGTTCTGGTTGTCTTCATAAATATTGGAACTATTTCTTCAATTGCTAGAGTAAGTGTCTCTTGATAGTCTTCTCCCTCTTTCTGAGAGAATCCTCTAGACACACATCAGGCTTTGTACATCTGCAACATGCTTGATATGTATAGATCAATCTTGGAAGTCAATACTCACTTCTCTTCTAGTCTCATGGAAGAATCCATATCCTAGTCTTTCTGACTGGATTCCTTCTCTGTTACTGAAACAAGGGAATCTTCTCAGGAGATTTCATATATCCTAGAAGTTTCTGAAGATATGATATAGTCTTCTCATGACATTTATCTCCCATTCCTGTAAGTTTTCTCTTCATCTGATCCTTTCTGAGATCAGGATTACTCTCGATTTCTTTTAAGTCCACAAGGACTTCATTATCTCTTACAAGGTATACATGGTGTTGAATACCGAGTCTAAATATGAAAGACAGAGTCGGGCTTAAAACTTGATTTGCTTCCCATTCTAATTTTTGGTCATCTTTGGAGCCTTCTGATCCTTTCAACCAATATTCATATGATATACTCTGAATCTATAATGAAACTCATATTTATCACACACACACAAAAAAAATATCTTTATGCAATTTCTTGGTAGAAGAAAGGGTTCTAGTTATGCAACTCTGTTGTTGACTTGGTTATGAAACTCTGTAATAAAACCTTGCTATAAAACTCTAACAAAATGCATTGTTACAAACTCCTAGATTTCCACTTACCACAAGATATCCTATTTATGTCATGAGTAGAAAGGTTATAAGGAAAAGTCCCCAAGACTTTAGAAAACCCCCTTTTTCCTTTTACCCCTATGCATATAGGCTACATATATAAGGGAAGTCTTAAAATACATGTTGCAACTCATTTTAATAAACACAAGGCTCCAAGTTTGTGCACAAGTCTACTTGTTGACATTATCCTAGGAAACTTTAACTAGTCCTTAAGCATAATAGACATGGGGTTGGATTTTTCTTTTACACCAGGCAGCTAACATAACTACCAAGTCTCGATGATTTTTTGGTTCTTATAATCGGGGGTTGATTGTAATGAAAGTACTAGATCCAAAATCCAGTGGAATGTTGACAACTAGGATCTAACTGTTGTCTCAGATTAACACAAAGGGTGAGAATGATGGTGTCAAATCACGACATTCTTTAATTGGAGGAGATAGTTTACTGTCGTAATAGTTAAGGCTCTGTAACTTCATTAATGGACGTCCTGTGAATTCCTTTGTATTTACCGGGATCTACACCCAATGTGTCCCACTAACTCTTCCATTGTCACATGTCTAACCATCCTCTGCACTCCCTGCATTTACTCTGAGACATCAAGGCGCCACTTAGGGTTGGATTAGGTTCACAATTTTTGTCATTTCTGAGTTTTTACGAAGAGGTTCTGCATATCACATTTTCGGAGGCGAAGTCTATGAGTGATGGTGGTCACTCCATGGTGTAACTAATGGAGTGGTACAAAAACTCTAGTAAGTTCCTCCTTAAGAATAATACCAAGATAGATAAAAATAAGGAGATGTAATCTTCAGAAAAACATTAAGTGTTTTGTTGTTCTGTCAGTTATCGTCGTGTCTACTACTGTTATTTTCTTCTTTGCGGGAAATTTCTCTATAATACCTTTCAAAATCACCCTTAGTCCTGGGAAAAATAGTTTCCTCCCTGAGATTGTCAGTATTCCTTCTTTGGTTAGCCATTTGGGAGCCCTCTGTAGTAGTTACCAAAGTCTTTCGGAGTTAGGGTTGCTCGATAGCATATGCTACCCCTCAAATAAGTAATAAGCATTCATTTAATAGAGGGAGGTAAAAGTCTTAGGAAAAGTCTCACTATGAAATGCCTAACGAGTGGTATATACGTCATCTTTTCTTAGTTATTTCTATTTTCATTCTTCCTCAAAGAATCTCACGGAGATAGGTTGGCCCTGTGCATAGTTCATTGATGTAGACTCTTTCTATTTGGTAGGGTAATATGTTGTATTTCTTTTATTTATATCCCCTATAATGGATGGAGTTATCATTCTGTAGATCTATCAAACCTTCGACTGGTTTTCACCATTGTTATTTTATTTACCTGCTTATGTCTCTGTGATACCTCGAATAATTTATTGGGAGTCCTACGACATATAGTATTTCAGGTTTGGAACAAAAACCATGTCGCCTTGATGGGAGGTGATTGAATATGGTCATTTGAATACCATAGGGCGATGACTTTTCTCTTACTGTTGATTATAATTATTTTCTACAGTTTTGGTTCTAGAATGGATTCATCTTAACTCTTTAATCAAGCCTATATTTTGTGTGCAAAGTCTGTACTATTACTTTGGCTTTCTCCTATGACATGTTTGTATAATTTGAAAATTAAGGGTTTCACTATTGATTAATTATTTCTGAGAGGGAACTTATAAGACTTGTTATCGTCACTAATGATGGGCCTTGTTGATGTGAGGACCCATCAAAGACTATACTGCGCCCTCCTGCGTCAGCCTGAAAATATATTTCGACAGCAGGTGATGGGGAAAATATTCGAGCTCATGCATCATAATATAAGTGCCTTTTTGCAAAAGAAACCGTTGGTTTAAGTTTTATCGTCCTATTGAATCTATTTTTATTTTGTTACTTATCCCTCGAATAAAGACTAACGATTTCAAGATTTTGTTTTGTTACAAGATTTCCGTTTGTGCAAATCTCAGATACCCAACTCTGCTTTCTGCGCAAATGGTATTCAGGTTCCGAACCCATCACCCCTCGGGCTAACTCTATAGGTTCTAGAATCATCCAAGGAGATCATGACTTCAACTAGGTTCTAGAAGTATACTTATTGCATATATACATATAGACTAGTTTTCAATCTCTTCATGCCCAAATGGTCATACCAAAAATTTTGATGTAAAGGAAATACCTCTGTTATAAAAGAAATCTAGTTACAGAAAATGGTTGCTTCCATAATTTAGTCACACCAATCCATTCGATTATCCTAATAAATAAAATAATTTCTAACTGTCGTACAAAATCTAATCTAGTCATAAAGAGCTTCTTAGAAATTGATTTATAAACTATTCTTTCGGCAATTGGGCTTCACACATTCGTATAATTGAACAGTTTCACTCAGGTTATTGTGTTCATACAAACTTTAATGATTGTGCTACATCTATAACTAGTTCACTCCACAGAGATAGAAATAATTCAATTCAGATATAAAATAATGCATTACATCAGATATACGATCATTCAAACAGAGAAGGAAAATATTACATATCTGAACCAGTTCATGGGAAGACAAAGGGAACAACCATGTTCCTCCCAATTTTAGAACAGGGCAGCCAAATCACTTGCCCGATTCATCCCCTAGCCTGACCATGAATCCATGAGGGCAAACATGGAATCTCGTTTTGAACAAAGTCTTCCTCTATATGTAACTTTCTCCTTGCTTCACACTTAATGTTTAGTGTTAATAACAACAAGTACACAATAATTCTTCCTTCCACCATACTAGGCAGTGTCATTCCTCCTCACATATGCTATATATCCAACAATCCTTTTTTCCTAGGTATTTTTCCCTCCCTTGGGAATTTTCAAAGCTTTCTAAATCCTTGATTTTAAGGGGCTTCCAATGGCCAAATCCCTGATTTTCCACTTGTAACAATCATCCCATAGGTAGTTCCAACATGTTCCCCACTCATGGAGTCACGGTCAGTTGAATTTAACATGGTTGTTCCATTTCTCCTCCTACAATAATTAAAACAATATTATGTTTACATACACATGTCATAGTCAAATAGTTAGTTGGGTTAGATCAGGTCTCTGCCCAACAGTCATAATAATTAATTACAATTTATCAAATTTGAAATTCGGAATTTCCATAAATGGAAAAAAAATTACGAATTCAAATTTACCAAAAATGGAATATTTTTCTAACAATTTTTGAATTTCAAAAATAATTTATTTTTTGGGATGTCACATCCTTTCCCCCTTCAATAAAACATTGTCCTTAGTGTTCGTCCCTTCCTTGGAACAATATTGGATGAGATTTCCATAAATCTTCCTCCAACTCCCAAGTGGCCTGTCGAGGACTAAAGTGCTTCCATTGCACCTTTACCTGAGCAACGACTTTGTTTTGAAGTGTTATTTCTCTCTAGTCTAGAATGCCCAGGGGTTCTACTTGGAACTCACCTTTTGGTTCCACCTACACCAATTTCTAATCAATCATGTGAGGAGGGTCATGAACATACTTTTTCAATAAAGAAACATGAAATACGTTGTGAATTTTTAGATTAGCTGGAAGTGCAAGTTGGTATGCTACAAGTTTGATTCAAGCTAGTATCTCGAAGGGCCCACAAAACCTGGGTGCCAACTTGTCATAGTTTCATAACTTCAACGAACTTTTATGGGCTTTTACCTTCAAATAAACATGTTCTCCCACTTGAAACTCCAAGTGTCTTATTTTTTGGTCCGCATAAATTTTATTCTTTTCCTGTGCCTCCTTTAAGTTCTGTTGCACCTTTCTTACCATACCTTCCATTTCTTGGAGTATTTTTGGTCCAACCACGAGTCTATCAACTGGGTCATCCCAGCTAATTGGGGTCATACACTTTCTGTCATACAGTACCTCGAAGGGGATCAATTTAGTAGAAGTTTGGTACCCATTATTATATGCAAATTCTACCAATTGTAGGTATTCTTCCCACTTACTCGGTTTTGTTCTTATGTACATGCAGAGCATATCTTCTACGATTTGATTTGTTCGTTCAGTCTGTCCATCCATTTGTGGATGGTAACTCATGCTGAAATTCAAATTAGTATTTATCCTTGCAAACAATTATTTCCAAAAAGTGGATGTAAATTTTACGTCTCTATCTAAAATCACCATTTTAGGAATACCATGCAGCCCAAAAATTTATTTCATAAATATTTCAGTGATGTTTATAGATTTAAAAGTAGATTTTACAAGAATAAATTGTGTAGACTTACTGAGTTTATTGATTGCAACCATAATAGAATCATTTTGTTTCTGATTTTTAGGAAAACCTATTATAAAGTCTAGTGATATGGTCTCCCATTTCCATTCTGGTATTGGTAATGGTTGTAATAGGCCAGATGGATGCTGGTGTTTGGCCTTAACATGCTGGCAATATTGGCACCTAGCCAAGTACTTTGTTGTCTCGCCCTTCATATTAGGCCAATGAAATAATTTCATAAGTGTTGTTATCATTTTTTGGTACCCTCGATGACCATAATACGATCTCTTGTGCACTTCATCCAAAACTATTATCTTTAACTCTGCAAAATATGGTATGTAAAGTATGTTCTTCAATTGTAATAGGCCATTTTTATCGATCCTCAAATCTGGTTTGTCTGAGATTGTTGTAGTGTTTTGTAATTCTGCCACTAACTTTATGTAGTTTTCATCGTTATTACTTTTTGTCCTTATTCTCTGTTCTAGATCACTTTCTTCTCTCCTCACATTTATTTCAAATCACCTATGGAATCCTCTGCTTAAATCATCTGCTACCTTATTTTCCTTACCCTTGATATGTCTTACCTCAAAGTAAAATTTGATTAAGAAGGCTATCCATCTTTCTTTCCTTGCATTAAGATTAGGTTGACTAAACAAATATTTCACATCGCTATTATCTGTCACTAATAGAAATTTTCTACCCATTATGTAGTGTCTCCACATTTTTAAGGCGTGTATTACCGCTACTAATTCTAAGTCATGAGTGACGTAGTTTCTCTCATGTTCTTTTAGTTTACAAGATTCATAAAAAATAATGTGTCCTTTTTGAGTTAGGACACCACCTAGTCCTTCTTTACTTGCATCAACACAGGCGGTAAAATCCTTACCCAGCTCTGCTACCTTTAGAATGGGGGCGGTTGTCAATAATTTCTTTAACTTGTTAAAACTATCTTGACACTTTTGTGACCAGTTAAAATTGGTTCCTTTCTTTTGTAATGATGTGGTGGCTTAGGCTATCTTGGAAAACCCCTATGAATATGTGATAGTATCCGGTGATTCCCATGAATGACCATATATCTGCTACATTCTTAGGTACTGGCCATTCCATGATGGTTCTTATTTTTCCAGGGTTGACCGCACTGCCTTCTACAGAAATTACATGTCCTAGGTATTGTATTTTCTTTTGATAAAAGTCACACTTGCCGAATTTACAATTTGTGGTTCCTCAAATTTTGCAGAACTATTCTTAAGTGTTCTTCGTGTTCTTCTTTTGTTTTAGAATAGACCAGAATATCGTTGATAAATACCAATATGAACTTGTCCAAGTACTGATTGAAAATAATGTTTATTAGACACATAAACATAGATGGTGCGTTAGCGAGTCCGAAGGGTATAAATAAAAATTCGTAATGTTTGTATCTTGTTCGAAAATATGTCTTGTTAATGTCCTCATATTTTATCTTAACTTGATGATAACCGGATCATAAATCCATCTTCGAAAAGATCTTGTCCCCACCTACTTGATCAAATAGATCATTTATCCTAGGTAAGGGGTACTTGTTCTTAATAGTCATTTTATTCAGTTGTCTATAGTCGATACATATCCTTAGAGTACTATCTTTATTTTTCACAAAGAGGACTGCTGCTCCCCATGCTGAAACACTCCATCTGATATACTCTTTAACCATTAATTCATGTAGTTGAATATTTATTTCTGTTAATTTTGGCAAACTCATTCAGTAAGTTTCTTTCGATATAGGGGTTGAACCGAGTTGCAGGTCTATAGAAAAGTTTATTTTCCTTCTAGGAGGTGATTCATGTATTTCATCAACAAACATGTCCCTGAATTCACGTAAGACAACAAAGTCTTCCAAGATGGGCTTATCTTCTTTTTCTAACAGATTTGTTATTTGGATGGCGTAAACTTGACACCCTTTCCTCATGCATTTCTTGAACTACATCACTGTGACTTGTCTAACTGATACTGGTTTAGGTACACCTTGGGTTGTTCTAGAAATGTCATTTTTGTCTTTATACTTTAGTGTCTTTGCATAACAATATAGTACTGCTTTGTGCCTTTCTAACCAATCCATTCTGATAATCACATCATATAATCCTAGCGGTAGAACGTTTAGATTTTTTCTTATGTTTTGACCATCTAAACTGAGCTCATAATCAGAAATAAAGTCAACCACTTTCCTTTTAGTTCTTGTTGCTAGTTGTACCAACCATGATTTTGCATGTCTTATTTTCTTTAGTTTATTTGACTCTACTACACCAGGGGTGATACAGCTTAACGTAGCACCAGGATCAATTAAAATAGAGATTCAGGTGTTATTGATTTTACCTTCGACTTCCACCACCGAGGAATGGTGGTCATCTTGTCGGCCATCCACGACTGCACTTATCCGATGTAAGCTTCTTCCCACATCACCCACCGTCGAGGCTTCCTATAAATTTTGCACAATAGTTCTATTTGTTGAATGTAAACATGGACATTTCCTCCTTAGATGAGAATCTCTGCATTCCCAGCACTTCAAGGGTTCCAAGGGATTGTCCCCAAACTTATTTATTCCTAAATTTATTGGTTTACCATTGCCTTGCATACTTGAATAATTGGAGTGAAAGTCTTTTCTAGGAAAGCTTTTCGTTTCATTCCAATAAGGGGCAGGCTGGTATCCTTTCTTCCGCTCATTCATTCGGCCTTGCTTCTTATCCTTCCATGCTTTTGGAAACTCTACCCATTGTTTGTACCAGTCATAGCACATTCTTTCTTTCCTGAACACTTCACTCAAGGATTTGGGGTTTTCAAACTCAATTTTGTCCCTGTAGGATTGTGGTAAACAACTTAGGAAGCACTGGATTTTTACCTTGTTCTTTCGGATATACAGTATAAACCTTATTAATTCCAAGAATTTGTTTATTAGATCCTCCATCGTCATTTGACCAAGTCGTAGCTCATAAAATTATTTGGTTTTCCTTTCATAGTAACTTTCAGATAAGTATTGTTTCTTGAAATATTTCTTAAAATCAGACCATTCCATATGTTTCTCTTTTAGGCCCTTGGCTAATTTCAGATCTTGCCACCAAATGTCGCCTTCCCTTTCAGGTTGTAAATGGCCATCCTAACCTTCATATTGCTGGAATAATTGTATATATGGAAATATTTTTTTATGTCTGATAACCATGCTTCCACTTCCTCACCTGTTATGGATTCCCCATCCAATGTAGCAGGTTTAATCATCTTAAATTCCCCTTCAAGATGATATACCTGTTTCCTTTTTCGGTTCAGTCTTTCTTTATCTTTTGCTGATGGGGTACCCTTAGATGAGTTTTCCCATTTTTCTACTTCAGGACCGGATTTCTTGGAGGCTCTTTTATTAACCTCTTCTTCATGATTATCATCCTTGGGGATTTTCTTTGTCACTATACCACACAGCATGACTTCATTTATCTCTTGTTTTTCCTCCTGTGCTTTCTTCAATTTCTCATTGTCATATTTGAAAACCTTCAACTCAAAAATAAGATTCATCATTGTTTCCAACACTTCTGTAGGTGATATTCCGTCACTATTATGTCTTGGATCTCCAGGAGGTCTCTGCTCCAGATTTCCTTCAATTCTAATTTCTGCATCATCCTGAGCTGCCATAATTAACACAAAACATAAAGGGTTTTCTATTTGTAACAATAAAGGTTTATTAGTTGTGTATAAATTGAAATATATGCTAAGAAACTAATGCGGCCCTGTTCAGGTCTAGTGTTGCAACCTTTTTTCTAATACCATATGTAATGAACCTCATATTTATCACACACAATTTTTTTTTTGGTTATGTAATTTCTTGGTAGAAGAAGGCGTTCTAGTTATGCAACTCTGTTGTCGACTTGGTTATGAAACTCTGTAATAAAAACTTGCTATACAAATCTAAAAAAAAAGCTTGTTACAAACTCCTAGATTTCTACTTACCACAAGATATCCCATTTATGTCATGAGTAGAAAGGTTATAAGGAAAAGTCCCCAAGACTTTACAAAAACTGCTTCTGCCTTTTAACCCTGTGCATATAGGCTACGTTTATAAGGGTAGTCTTAAAATACATGCTGCAAATAGTTTTAATAAACACAAGGCTTGAAGTTCATGCATAAGTCTACTTGTTGACGTTATCCTAGGAAAATTTAACTAGTCCTTAGCCATAATAAACATGGGTTTGGGTTTTTCTCTTACACCGGGAAGCTAACCTAACTACCAAGTCTTGGTTATTTTGTGGTTCTTAGAATCGATTGTGGATTGTAATGAAAGTACTAGATCCAAAATCCAGTGGAATGTTGACAAACATGATCTAATTGTTGTCTCGGATTAACACAGAGGGTGAGAATGACGGTGCCAAATCACGACATTCTTTAAGTGGAAGAGATGGTTTACTGTCGCAATAGTTAAGGCTCTCTAACTTCATTAATGGTTGTCCTGCAAATTCCTTTGTATTTACCGGGCACTACACCCGATGTGTCCCACTAACTTTGCCATTGTCACATGGCTAACCATCCTCCACACTCCCTACATTTATTCCGAGATGTCAAGGCACTTCTTAGGGTTGGAGTAGGTTCATAGTTTTTGTCATTTCTGAGTTTTTACAAAGAGGTTCTGCATATCACATTTTTAGAGGCGAAGTCTATGAGTGATGTTGGTCGCTCCATGGCGTAACTAATGGCGTGGTCCGAAAACCCTGGTAAGTTCCTCCTTAAACATAATACCAAGATAGATAAAAATAAGGAGATGTAATCTTCAAAAAAATGTTAAGTGTTTTGTTGTTCTATCAGTTATCGTCGTGTCTATTATATTTGTGTTCTTCCTTATGGGAAATTTCTCTATAATACCTTTCAGAATCACCCTTAGTACTCATAAAAATGGTTTCCTCCCTGATATTGTCAGTATTCCTTCTTTCGTTAGACGTTTGAGAGTCCTCTGTAGTAGTTACCAGAGTCTTTCAGAGTTAGGGTTCCTCGATAGCATATGCCACCCCTCAAATAAGTAGTAATATTTCATTTAGCAGAGGGAGGTAAAAGTCTTACGAAAAGCCTCAGTATGAAATTCCTAAGGCGTGGTATATCTGTCATCTTGTTTTAATTATTTCTATTTTCATTCTTCCTCAAAGAATCTCAAGGAGATAGGTTGGCCCTGTGCATAGTTCATTGATGTAGACTCTTTCTGTTTGTTAGGGTAATATGTTATATTTCTTTTATTTATATCCCCTGTAATGGATGGAGTCGTCATTCTGTAGATCTACCAGACCTTCGACTGGTTTTTACCATTGTTATTTGATTTACCTGCTTCTATCTCTGTGATACCTGAAATAATTTATTGGGAGTCCTACGTCATATAGTATTTTGGGTTTCGAATGAAAACCATGTCACCTTGATGGGCGGTGATTGAATATGGTCATTTGAATACCATAGGGTGATGACTTTTCTCTTAGTTTTGATTATAATTATTTTCTACAGTTTTGGTTCCATAATAGATTCAACTTAACTCTTTAATCAAGCCTATATTTTGTGTGCAAAGTCTGTACTATTACTTTGGCTTTCTCCTATGGCATGTTTGTATAATTTGCAAATTAAGGGTTTCACTATTGATTAATTATTTGTGAGAGGGAACTTATAAGACTTGTTATCATCACTAATGATGGGCCTTATTGATGCAAGGACCCATCAGAGATTGTACTGCGCCCTCCTCCCTCGGCCTGAACATCTATTCAGACAACATGTGATGGGGCAAAGATTCAAGCTCGCACATGATAAGATAAGTGCCTTTCTGCAAAAGAAATCGTTTGTTTAAGTTTTATAATCCTATTGCAGCTATTTTTCTTTTGTTACTTATCCCTCGAATAAAGACTAATGATTTAAGAATTTTGTTTTCTTATAGGATTTTTGTCTGTGCAAATCTTAGATACCTTCCTTTGCTTTCTGTGCAAAAGGTATTCGGGTTCTTAACGCATCACCCCTCAGGCTAACTCTATAGGTTCTAGAATCATCCAAGGAGATCATGACTTCAACTATCTCTGTTATACTAATTCTTTTGACTTTTGTAATGTTTTGTTGGAGTAAACCTTTGGGCTCATTTTTCCATTGTTGGCATAACACCAGTTCTTATATAAGTATTGATTTTGTATTTGATTTCAGATCTGCTTAACTATGTAATACACTTCTTTTTATTAAATGAAAGACAATCATGGCCGAAATTACTCGGAATGATAATCTTTGTTGAAGTGAGTCTGTCTTTCGATTTCGAACACTAAACTTGTTATCTAGAAAAGAAAGAGAAGTCCATGTAACTCGATTTCATCTTATGCCATTGTCTTATTTCGTTACAAGAAGAAAAATAACGGTTTACTAGAGTTTAACAATGGAGTTATTGGTATCTTTTGTTCCACTATATTCGATTTATATTGAATGAGGTACATCGGTGGTTGTTTTAGCTAGAGTATTACGACTCGTATGCATTTGATTTATAGTTGTGGTTACATGTATGTCAAAAATTCATCATACTTAAGGTATATGAACGAATCCCTATAGATACATACATACATACATACATACATACACACACACACACACACACACACATATATATATATATATATATATATATATATATATATATATATATATGTATTTTCTTATGTAGGCATTAGGTTCTGTATTTCATTATAATGCTTGTCAATAGTAATTATACATATACTTTTCTATATTTTATATAGATATATCGTGGAAATGTATTGGTTTTGTAGTAGCTTAAATCCACACTAAGTGGCAGATAGCATCCCAATTACATTTATGATTCTGAGTTTGTATTTGCAGAAATATAGTTACTCCATATATACATATAGACTAATTTTAATTCTATTTATGCCCAGATGTTCATACCAGAAATTTCGATATAAAGGAAATACCGCTGTTATAGCAGAAATATAGTTACATAAAATGGTTGCTTCCGGAATTTAATCGCACCAGTCTATTCGATTATACTAATAAATAAAATAATTTCTAACTTTCGTACACAATCTAATACAGTCATAAAAAGCTCCTCAGAAATTGATTTATAAACTATTATGTCGGTAGTTGGGCTTCACACATTCGTATAATCAAATAGTTTCACTCAGGTTATTGTGTCCATACAGACTTTAATGATTGTGCTACATCTATAACTAGTTCACTCCAAAGAGATAGAAATAATTCAATTCAGATATACCAAATACATTACATCAGATATATGATCATTCAAACAGAGAAGGAAAACATTACACACCTGAACCAATTCACAGGAAGACAAGGGAACAACCGCGTTCCTCCTAACTGTATAACAAGGCAGCCAAATCACTTGCCCGATTCACCCCCTAGCTTGACCATGAATCCATGAGGGAAAACTTGGAATCTCCTCTTCAACCATGTCTTCCTTTATCTGTATCTTTCTCCTTGCATCACACTTAATGTTTAGTGTTCATAACAACAAGTACACAATATTTATTGCTTCCATCATACTAGGCAGCGTCCTACCTCCTCACATATGCTATATATCCAACAATACTTTTTGCCTAGGTCTTTTTCCCTACCTTGGGAATGTTCGAAGCTTTCTAAATCCATGATTTTCAGGAGCTACCAATGGCCAAATCCCCAATTTTCCACTTGTAAGAATCATCCCAGAGGTAGTTCCAACATGTTCCCCACTCATGGAATCATGGTCAGCTGAATTTAACATGGTTATTCCATTTTTCCTCTTGCAATAATTAAAAAAATATTTTGTTTACATACAAGTGTCTTAGTCAAATAGTTAGTTGGGTCAGATGAGGTCTCTGCCCAATAGTCATAACAATTAATTACAATTTATCAAATTTGAAATTCGTAATTTCCATAAATGGAAAAAAAAATTCAAATTCGAATTTACCAAAAATGGAATACTTTTCTAACAATTTTCGAATTTCAAAAATACCTTATTTTGGGGGATGCCACAGAATCTCAAGAGATAGCTTCTTCTTCATGATTATATATGGTCATGTACATAGTATTCTTCATGTCTCATATAATATGTTTCCTTCAACAACCTTCACTATAGCTTCCTCAGGGTTATCACCTGTGACCTAAAACAAGGTCAACAAGCAAGAATAATACTCTTTTGATAATAGTAGATAAAACAATAGCACGAATAATCATCACAATATATCCTTTAGAGCTATCACTTGTGACATGTCTAAAGTAAAGATCAAAAGTAAGAAATACAATATGAAATGCGGTCAAAACTCTTATAGTGTTTTGATCAAACATTCCTCCGTGACAACCTTGAACTAACACAAGAGATTTCTCCTAGAAGAGATGTTAGTTTGTATTAGGCAAATGATTACATTAAGAATTTATCTCAATATGCTCGCATGCTGCCAGGTATAGTAATTTTCAAAGGCTAGTTATCAACTTGTCATGTGCAACTTTGAATCTTATCAAATTAATTAATCAAACCGGCAACCTGGAGCCTTGTCCTCAAGAATGAGTGTGTTACTTTTCTTCCAAGTCTTCTTCACTCAAGATGACAAGTTCTTTCTTCAACCTGTATTCTTGTACTAAGACAATATGCTATCTTGATAGAAGGTTGGGTTAGAGAATAAACTCTACAATCTCAAATTTAATCCATTTAATACCTTGAATTTAATTTTTACCAAAGTGATGCAGACCTCCTATCCCTCCTCAGGGATGCGCAACCTCTCGGTTAGGATCTTCTGGTTCACGAACCAAAATGGCTCTTCTGGTTCCAAACTGGAACACCTCGAATGAACACACAGGTCCCCCACAAATTCTTAGTTGGCTTTTCCAGGCGTTAAGCATGAGCTCCCACAGCACACGACCAAGAGTTGTGACCTTCGGCTAGGCTCAGGCTCCAGTGCCTATTACTTCAAGTTTCATGGTTTGTGAAATCAGGGTACAAGGGGTATCCCTGCTCCTTGGAATCCTTGGTTGCCGAAATGCCGAAATCCCGATGACTCGAGACTTACAGCTCAGATCTCTCTTGGATCGACGACTATGCTTGTTTCAGCATTTTACATTTCACAAAATCAGGGTACAAGGGTTATCTCTACTCCTTGGAATCTCTGGTTTCTGAAATGCCGAAATCCCAATGACCTAAGATATATGTCTCAGATCTCTCTTAGATTGACGACTATGCTTATTTTGGTGT
The DNA here is from genome assembly GCA_032191745.1 of Picea mariana. Classification (NCBI taxonomy): domain Eukaryota; kingdom Viridiplantae; phylum Streptophyta; class Pinopsida; order Pinales; family Pinaceae; genus Picea; species Picea mariana. The sequence continues at coordinate 26,226 of JASDQU010242761.1, forward strand.
TTCGTGTTTCACAAAATTAGGGTACAAGGAATATCCCTGCTCCTTGGAATCCCCGATTGCTAAAATGACAAAATCCCGATGTCCCGAGATCTACGGTCCACATCCAACCTCGCTATTTCGCAATTTGGGGTTTTGGGAGACAAGGACCTCTGTCCCCGCTCATTGGAATCCCCGGTTGGAAAAATACTGAAATATCTTGGCATTCAATCAATGACTCACAATAATCCCTGATATCTATGGTCCATGTACAACCTCGCTATTTCGTTATTTTGTGATTTGGGGTTTTGGGAGACAAGGACCTCTATCCTTCTAACTTACGATACCCAAAATCATGACATGGACCGACAGTCCAGATCTATCTGAGATCGATGGCCACTATTCCTCTTGAGCTTTCGATGTCAAGAATCTCTCGCTGCTAATCTCCTCACAACTCCACCTTATCCAACGGCTTGCAGGGTTTCAGTGTTTCTCCTCAAGGACTCTCCACCATCCATTCAGATCTTTGAGATCTCCCCTCCTGGATCTATGTAGTGTTAAAGCTTGTGCTCCTACCTCAAATCAGATGATCCGTAGGATTCTCCACCACAATCCAATGCTCGACGACATTATTCCTCCTGAGCTTTTACTCGCTCCAGACTTAGAATATTTTTTAAGTCTTCGAATACTTGGTATTCGCTTCTTCCAAGGAATGAGTTCTTGGATCTCGATCACACTTTCCGAAGTGTTGTTCCTCCTAAGCTTTATCTGGTTCAGACTTCGATTTCCCACACACTCCTTGCGTCTGAGGGATTTCAATAACTCAAATCCACAGTATTTCTTGTAGAGAAATTCCTCCTGATTTCCTTACATTCCTCTCTGGCTCGATGCACACCTTTCAGAGCTCCCAGTGAAGAGAAACAATTGAAACTAGAAAAAATCATAGTTCCATCCACTTTTTCATGTAAACAAAAATGACAAAAAAACGCACATAGTCCACACACCATACATTTGGATCAATTTTCATTCTGTTATATTCACAAGTGCCCAATGGTACATAATACATTCAAAATTACAGTAACTCAAAAACTTAGATCTCCTGCTTAAATCGCAGTTCTCTCTTACAAATAATTTCTCTTTATATTGCAGCTAACCCCAAATGGGCGTACAAACTTCTACTTAACACAAAAATATTTCTAGGGTTTCCCCTGGCTACCTTCCCACTCTAAAATTCATCCTACACTATCTTAGATCAGTCACATTCCAGAGATGTAGTGGAAACTCCTGCTCTGTTTACGATTTTCAAAACGTGCCTCAAAGGGTAAAATTTGGCACTCGTTCAAGCATGGCTCCAAAGGTAATTTTTGGCGCTTAGTGAAGGCGGATTTCAAAATCAGTTGTAAATGCCAACGTTGAAGTTGTGGAAGAACTCTCATGTGTTGAGTGGTCCCGCCTCTGTGCACTTGCCAACGATGCTCCTGCATCATACTTCCCTTTACAAAAATTCATGGACCCATGTCCATGAGCTCCTCTACTGACTTTCCCTACTTCTGGATAGCAGCTTCATTTTCCCAACTGGCATCTTCTATTAGATGTCCCTCCCATTTGACGAGATATTCAAAATAAGTCTTCCTCCTAGTCTTCTTGCCAATCCTCTAATCAACAATTTTCTCCATTTGCGGCTTTTCTGCCACAAACATATGTTTCTCCCACTAAAATTTTTCTTGAGCTTCTCACCCTTTCGTTTCATCTTTCCTATACGGATACAGGTCTGAAACATTGAATATGGGTGAAATTCCCACACCATCTGGCAGCTCAATCTCATAGGCGTTTGCATCAAACTTCCTCAAGATCTTATAGGGTCCTATATTTTTCATCTTCAACTTGTTGTATGTTCCCCTAGGGAATCTTTCCTTTCTGAGATGTCCTAGAAATTGATCTCCTACTTCAAATTGAAGTTCCCTGTGATGATGATCAGCTTTGTGCTTATATTTCTGATTAGAACTCTTGAACTGTCCTTTGATCTGGCTATGGAGTCACTCCATCTCCACAGCAAAATCCTCTACTCCAGCTCTCCTGATCTCATCCTATTCTAGGTCTCTCAACTCAAACACTCCCTTGGGTTGCATTCCATAGAGTATTTGGAATGGGCTCCTTCTAGTGCTCCTATTTGGTGAGTCATTGTATGCAAATTCTACTTGTGGCAGAATCTGATCCCACTAGTTATGATGTTCAGAAACTAGACTCTTTAATAAATTCCCCAAACATCTATTTACCACTTCAAACTGCCCATATGTTTGAGGGTGATAAGATGAGCTGAAGGAAAAATTCGTCCACATCTCTTTCCATGGCGTCCTCCAAAAGTGACCAACAAATTTTTTGTCTCTATCTGAGACAATGCTCCTGGGTAGGCCGTGAAGTCTCACAACTTCTTTGAAAAAAAGATTTGCAACATGCATTGCATCACTGGTCTTCTGGCATGGGATGAAATGTGCCATCTTTGAAAATCTATCCACTACCACAAATATGGAATTGAATCATCTTTGTGTTCTTTGCAATCCCAACACAAAACACAGGCTTATTGCATCCCAAGGCCTCTCTGGTATTCGCAATGGTTGATACAACCTAGTGTTCTGTCTTTTCCCCTTAGCATGCTGCTAGATTTTACATTTATTCACAAACTTTATCACTTTTGTTCGCATACGTGGCCAATAGTATGAGTTGCTCAAGCGTGAAAATGTTTTATCATGGCCGAAATGTCCAGCCAATCCTCCGCTGTGTTTTTCCTTTAGAAGATTATCCCTTGTTGAGCATTTTGGTATGCACAACTGATGTCCTCTGAACAACAGTCCTTCCTGAATCATATATTCTATCCACTGAATTCTATCTCTCAACACATGATTAGCACATGCCTCATATGCCTCCTTGAAATCTATATCATCATGATACATGTTCTTAAGGTGTTCAAACCCAAAGGTCTTCACCTGGAATTCACGCATGATCAAACATCTATTGCTTAATGCATCAACAAACTTGTTAGCATTCCCAACAATATGTTTTATGATAAAAGTAAAATTTTGCATAAATTCAACCCATTTTGCATGCCTCTGGTTCAATTTTTCTTGTCCAGTTATGAATTGCAAACCTTGGTTATCGCTATACAAGACAAATCCTTGTGGGACAAGATAATGCCTCCATTTATTCAAAGCTTGAATTATAACATAAAACTCTGTGTCATATGTGGAGTATTTCTTCTTAGTCTCATTCATCTTCTTGCTGAAATAGGCAACAGGTCGATTGTCCTGACTCATAAGTGCTCCTATTGCAAATCCACTTGCGTCACATCTTACCTAAAATGTCTTCCCAAAATTCAGAAAGACGAGAATTGGTCGTTCCGTTATCTTCTCCTTTAATATGTTGAAGGTCTATTCAGCCTTCTCTTTCCATTTAAAAGACTTGTGTCGCTTCTTTACTATATCCATCATGGGTGAACAAATCCCACTGAAGTCTCTAATGAACTTCCTATAGAAGCTCACTAGTCCATGGAAGCTCCTTACCTCAAGCATGCTTCTTGGTGACGACCATTCTCTTATTTCTTTCACCTTCTCTGGATCCATCTTCAATTCATTCAAAGAGATCATGAAACCCAAATAAATGAGTTTTGTCTTCATAAAAGAGGACCTCTTCAAATTTATCAGCAACTTCTCCTACTGTAGTCTCCTCATTACTAGCGTTAGGTGCCTCAAATGTTCCTCTTTAGTCTTGCTAAAGATCAATATATCATCCAGATATACAACCATGAACTTGCCAATGCAATCTTTCAGAATTTCATTCATCAACCTCATAAAAGTACTTGGGGCATTTTTTAAGCCAAATGGCATAACCAACCACTCATATAGACCTTCGTTTGTCTTAAAGGTTGTTTTCCATTCATCACCTTCTCTTATTCTAATCTAGTGATACCCACTTTTCAGATCTATCTTAGAAAAGAAATTTGCTCCACTTAAGCAATCAATTAAATCATCCATTCTTGGTAAGGGGAATCTGTACATGATAGTGATCTTGTTGATGGCTCTCGAGTCTATGCACATAATCCATCCTTCATCTTTCTTTGGGCTCAACAAAGTTGGTACTACGCATGGACACAAGCTCTCTCTCACCAAACCTTTGTCTAGCAACTCTTGGACTTGGTCCTTCACTTGTTCATTCTCTCGAGGTGTCAATCTGTACGCTACTTTGTTTGGCAGACTTGTCCCTGGTATCAAGTCGATATGATGACTGATACTCCTGATGGGTGGCAATGAGTTTGGAATCTCATCCACCACTATATCAGCAAAATTTTCTAGCAGCTCTTGAACTTCTTTGGGCAAATCATCCATTGATGTACTCATAAGGATGACTTTGGGATTCCTCACCACAATGAACTGCATCTCCTATCCTTCCTTGACTTCTTTTAGGAGTTCCTTCCCACTCATGAGAAGTATGCTTGTGATGGCTTCCTCCTTTACTCTCTTCTCCTCTATTGGCAACAACATATGCGTCCTACCATTCTTCTCTAATGTATATGTGTTTTTCCTCCCATCATGAATGACGTTTCTGTCAAACTGCCATGGTCTTCCCAACAGAATATGGCATACCTCCATGGGAATTACATCATGTAGGATTTCATCTTTATATCCTCCTATTTTGATCTCAACCAGGCATTGTTTAGTGATCATTACCTGGTGTCCTTTTTGTAGCAATGAGACTTTGTATGACCTTGGATGTGTAGTTCTCTTTACCTCCAATTGCTCCACCATCTCTGTGGGTACCAGGTTATTAGTACTCCCACTATCAATGATCACCTTGCATACTTTATCCTTAGTCTTGCAAGTTGTCCTAACGAGACTGTTTCTCTGCACTGGTTTTTCAATTTCTGCCTCTGGTTTTAAGAGAAATTTTCTCAACATCAGGGATGCTCCATCCTCTGCTCCTTCTACCTCAACATCTCTTTGTTGTGCTTCTAAAATGTGAGCTTCTCCTCCTTCCTTCTTCTTCTCGGGAAATTCCCAAGACATGTGCCCTATCTTTCCATAGTTATAGCACCTTACTCCTCCTCTACCTCTTCCTCTTGAAGAGTTTCTTCCACCACTCTGTCTCCCTCATGAATTTCCTCCTCATTCTGAGTGATTGTGTGGTTTCTCAGTCTCGTCCTTAGATTGATGTGCTCTGTCACGGTTAAATCCCTTGCTTTTGCTTGGGATCGAGTCTTAACCTCTTCCTTGCTGGTTCTATTTTCTGGCTAGCTTCTTCTTTGCCTTCAACGTAAACTGATAAGCATCTTCCATAGTCCTGACTGACATCATGCTGAGCTCATCCTAGATCTCATATCTCAAACCATTTATATATATGGAGACTTTCTCTTCATCTCTCTCTCGTTGTCCAGTTATGATGTTTAGCCGATAGAACTCTTCAGTGTACTTCTTGACTATCATCCCTTTCTCTCTCAGTTTTTGTAGCTTCCTAAATGGATTGATGTGGTAGTCTTTGGGTATGAACTTAGCCTTTAGTTTGGCTACCATATTGTCCCAACTTTTTATCCTTTGTTTTCCTTTACTTCTCCTCTCAGCCTGCAGTTCATCCCAACACAGTGTTGCATGCCCTTTTAGCATGGTGACTGCCTACTTCACCTTCTTCTCCTCATCGACATATTAATAGTCAAAGTGTTTGTCCATGCACCTTATCCAGTCCAACATTTCTTCAAAAACTAGATTTCCCTCGTACTTGGGGACCTCTATCTTAGCTCTGCCTCCCAATCTGGAAACTACTCTCGACAAATGTTCTTCTGCAACATCCCCTCCTACAGCTTCTTCAACCTCAACCTCTTCACCTTCTGCATCACTGACATCCCCAACGTCAAGTGCTCTTCTCTGTGTCACTTCCATTGTTTCCAATCGGGCGCGAAGCTCTCGCATATCCCTCTTTATACCATGTTTGGCTAAAGGTGGCTCTCATCTTCTTGGAGGCATTATGTTCACTATTTGTCACACATAGAGTAAAAATCTAAGTTATCTATCTCCTTCTTTTCCTCCTTTTCCTGAAGTCTACAAATGAAAAACTGAGGCTCTGATACCACCTGGTGTAGACCGCCTATCACTCCTTAGGGCTGCGCGACCTCCCGATCAGGATCTTCTGGTTCGGGAGCCGAAATGGCTCTTCTAGTTCCAAACTGGAACCCTTTAAGAGAACACACAGGTCCCCCACAAATGCTCAGTTGACTTTTCAAAGCGTCATGCATGAGCTCCCACAGCACACGACCAAGAGTTGTGACCTCCGTCTGGGCTGAGGTTCCAGCGCCTATTCCTTCGGGTTTTGCGGTTTGCGAAATCAGGGTACAAGGGGTATCCCTTCCTCTTGGAATCCTCGGTTGCCAAAATGCTAAAATTCCAATGACTTGAGACCTATGGCTCAGATCTCTCTCAGATCGATGACTATGCTTATTTTGGCATTTCGCGTTTCGCGAAATTAGGGTATAGGGTTTACCTCTGCTCCTTGGAATCCCTGGTTGTCGAAATTTTGAAATCCCAATCACCCGAGATCTACGACTTAGATATCTCTCGTATCGATGACTACACTTATTTTGGCGTTTCGCATTTCGTGAAATAAGGGTACAAGGGATATCCCTGCTCCTTGGAATCCCCAGTTGCCTAAATGTCGAAATCCCGATGACCCGAGATCTACGGTCCACGTCCAACCTCGTTATTTCACTATTTCATGATTCAGGGTTTTGGGACACAAGGACCTTTGTCCCCGCTCCTTGGAATCCCCAGCCGGAGAAATACCAAAATATCTTGGCATTCAATCAACGGCTCACAATAATCCCTGAGATCTACGGTCCATGTCCAACCTTTCTATTTCGCTATTTCATGATTCGAGGTTTTGGGAGACAAGGACCTCTGTCCTTCCAACTTGCGATACCCAAAATCGTGATGTGGACCAATGGTCTAGATCTATTTGAGATTGATGGCCACTATTCCTCCTGAGCTTTGGATGTCAAGAAACCCTCACCGCTAATCGCCTCACAGCTCCACCTTATCCAACGACTTGTGGGGTTTCGGCATTTCTCCTCGAGGACTCTCCACCGTCCGTTCAGATCTTTGAGATCTCCCCTCTTGGATCTATGCAGTGTTAAAGCCTGCACTCCTACCTCATATCAGACGATCCATGGGATTCTCCACCACGATCCAACACTCGACAACGTTCTTCCTCCTGAGCTTTTACTTGCTCCAGACTTAGAAGATTTTCTAAGTCTTCGAAGACTTGGTCTTCCCTTCTTCCAGGGAATGAGTTCCTGGATCTCGATAACACTTTCCGAAGTGTTGTTCCTCCTGAAATTTGTCTAGTTCAGACATCGATTTCTCGTGCAGTCCTTGCATATGAGGGATTTCGATAACTCAAATACACAGTATTTCTTGTAGAGAAATTCCTCCTGATTTCCTTACGTTCCTCTCTAGCTGGATGCACACCTTGCAAAGCTCCTAATGAAGAGAAACAATTGAAACTCGAAAAACTCACAGTTCCATCCACTTGTTCATGTAAACAAAAATGACAGAAAAATGCACACAGTCCACACACCATACATTTGGATCAATTTTCCTTCTGTTATATTCACAAGTGCCCAATGGCTAGATAATACATTCAAAATTACAGTAACTCAAAAATTGAGATCTCCTTCTTAAACCATAGTTCTCTCTTGAAACTAATTTCTCTCTGTATTGCAGCTAACCCCAACTGGGCGTACAAACTTCTACTTAACTCAAAAATATTTCTAGGGTTTCCCCTGGCTACTTGCCTACTCTAAAATTCATCCTACGCTATCTTAGTTTAGTTGCATTCCAGAGCCATAGTGGAAACTCCTACTCTATTTACGATTTTCAAAACGTGCCTCAAAGGGTAAAATTTGACACTGGTTCAAGTGTGCGTCCAAAGGTAAATTCCGGTGTTGAGTGAAGGTAGATTTAAAAATCGATTGTAATTACCCACGTTGAAGTTCTGGAAGAACTCTCACCTGTTGAGTGGTCCCATATCTGCGCGCTTGCCAACAATGCTCCTGCATCACAAAGGTTAGTATGATGGTCATAGCTAAAACATGCAACAATGTTCAAAATAATGTCATAACAAATAGATGCATATCTGAATAATCACACCTGGGTTGCATAATTCCTCTGAATGTGTTGGATCTTGAGATCCTTCTGGATCTATGGCAAGAGATCGCTTCTCCTACAAATAACCTTTAAACCTTAACAATTTAAACATATGTGAGTACATACCTCTGATAGAATTTCCAGGTAGTGGCACCATCTGGTAGCAGTGACAATGATCACCAACTCCTAAAAACTTCAAGGGTGACTGCAATTGGTACTATGTCTGATACTTCAACTAGTACCACAATTGGAATTGATAGTGCAACTGGTTTTGAGACTATAACTCCAATTGCAACTTAGGGTTTTCTGAGGAAACCCTAATTTTTCAAACTTCAAATTTTGAAATTTTGATTAAGGGGATAGATGCAGTGAGCTGAGGCGAGTAATTTGGTGCAATCAGATTTGTGAAAATCAAAATTTTACCCCCTCAAACTTGACCAACATATTTATAGACTCGTGCTTCAGGTTTTCTAGTACTTCTCGTTTTCTGGTACTTATGGTACTCTCGCACTTCTGTTTTTTTGGTACTTCTCACACATTGTGAAAACTAGGGTTTCAATTTCTGTGAGATCTACCACTAAAAAGGTGCGCTGAAAGTGCCAAATAATTCATTGGGTTAGGACACACTTTTCTAGATGGTTTTGAGGTTGAAAATATTCTTCAATAAAAGGCACTAATTTTCATGTACGACGACAGTGAAATTTTTCTTCTTCTTTTGAAAGATGCTCTCTTTAGCTTAGCTCTGATACCATGTTAAGGTTTAAGCTATTATTAGGTCTCTTTTTAATTTACTAGATAACCATATCATGTATAGGATCATTTAGAAATACACAATCACAAGAGACACATCATTTATCCAGGAAAACCCTCATTAGGGAGAAAACCCAACAAAAAATTCCTTAATATAGATAGCCAATACAATGCCAAGAGAATAAACCAAACAATACATAAAATCCTCTCCCAAGTAGTGTGCCTCTCTCTCTCTCTTCTTCTCCAACTGCAACTTCAAACTTGCATTCTGATGATCAAGTGAGTGAGTGAACAAATGAGGCGTTGGCCTCTCTTATTTATACAATATGGTAGGTGCTGAACTGAGGTGTCTTTTCACTGACAGGGCCAAATTCTCATTTTGGGTAGTTATAACCACTTTAATATATTTTGGGGGCCGACATCTCATTTAGCATATTACAATTAGGGTTTGACCAATCCACAAAAGGGGATTTTGGTCATTTACAATGCCCGACATGATCAATCCACAAAAGGGGATTGATCTAATGAATAATACATCAATAATAAAATAGAATACTCTTTGCAGTTACAATATTTCAACACCACGAACATATAATATGAGAACATTGTGAAAAAGCCACTCCAAACGTATGGTTTTCAAGAAAAGGAAAAAATAGGAGTTTTTTTTTATGTCACCACGGTTGTGACAAGGTTCTGTATAGAACATTGACATTCAGGAACAAGAAAAAGATTATGCGTGTAGCAATGACAAAGAAAGATGTTTTGCAATAGGGTTGCGAGGCAGGGACACCTAGTATTGAAAAAGTTGCAAATAGAAAGCAACACACAAGGAATAGCAACGAAACCATGGCATAGGAACTTATGCGTCAACGAGGGATGAAAGAAGTGCAAATCGAAAACCTGCAAACCACAAGAACAGGTCCAACTACAAATCAAACAACAACAATCAACATCGAACCAACCAATGAAAAAGAATCAACTAGTTAAACAATAATGCTCGTGAAAAAGAATATTGTCGAAATTCACTGTAGACAACGTTGTATCAAAAAAGGAAGTAAATTTTATTGTAACATAGTTTTAGAATAAACATTTAAGGATGTGAGTCATGTTAGGTAAACACTTAAGGTTGTCAGAACCATCGATGGGCATCGCACTGTGAAAACATTTAATAATATGTATGCAACAATGAAAACAAATCTCAAAACATGCAACAATAAAGAAAATTAGAAAAAATAAAAAATAATAACAAAATTAATAAAAAATAAATAACAATAAAACAATAGCTCGAACACTCGAGACTATGCTAAATTTTTTTTGTCACAGGACAAAATAATATGAAAACTGACTATCCATGCTCAAAAGTTTGGATATCCAAACTTTTCAATATGAATAGTACAAATTCAAGAACACCTTAGATGATAAAAACTTTGGATATGCCAGCATATAAATCATTGGGAATAGCGAAGATGGCAATAAGACCTCAAATATATTGTCCAACGAGATCATGACATATATGGATTTTTTGATTGTATAAAAAATAAAAAATAATGGTTTTTCCTCTGTAGTTCGAACAATAAAAATATGCAAAAATATCTAGTCAAATGAAAAACTAATATAAAGTCAACGAATTGCCAATTGCTAAAAACTTTGGATACCTTAACATTTCAGTATGAATACTACAAATTAAAAAATATCGTAGATGTTAAAAGCTTTGGATTTGACAACATATAATTCATTGACAATAGCGAAGATGGCAATAACACCTCAAATCTATTATCCAATGACATCATGACATATATGGGTTTTTTTTATTATATAAAAAATAATATTTTTAGTTATGTAGTTTAAACGATAGAAAGAATGCAAAAATTTGTAGTCAAACCACGCACTACTATAAAGTCAACGTATTATCGATTATTGATCATTATAGTCCCTTTACATCTTCGACAGGGACTAATAACAACAAATAAATGTAGCCAAGAAAGATTCCTGCAAGACATAAATGTAGCTAAAAAAGAGTCCTACATAGAGCTGTAAACATTAAAATTCAATAATGTTATTTTTTCCATATCTAAAATAATATATATATAATTCATTTTTTTTTCAAAATATCATTTTCATTGCACATCACATTAAAATTGGATAAATGTTGTTTATAAAAAATCTATTTTTTTTTCAAAATATCATTTTAATTGCACATCACTTTAGTTCGATATCACTTATATAATCTTTCTTCATAAATACATTGATTAATTCCCGATCCACAAAATATAGATAGTTTTTTTCCCAATTCACAAAAGTTTGAATGACTATTTATTTATCGTTTCCTTTTCCTTTTTATTTTAATGTAAGAAAGTTTCAACAACCCAATGGAAATTTATGCAATATTACTTTGGTCTTCCACAATCCGAGAGATGAGGTTTACGGATTATTTCCCTGGAGTAGATTTTTCAATGGACTATTCGTGTGAGCATCGTGACCGTTAATAATTATCTTTAGGCCTTGCACTAAATAATAATATTTTATGACAATGTTACTTGTTTATATAGTTCAAGGGTACTAAATATGGGAGATTTTCTTATATTTAAAAGCTCTCAATTTATTGTATTATTCACTGGGTGCTCATTTTAATTTATTTAAATATATAATTTTTTTTATTAAATATTGGTTTTAAAAATAATTAAGTAATATATAGAATACACTTTAGCATGATGCATCTATCATGGATTTCATTCATCAATTTATTGTAAATTAAACTTAAAATATATAATTTTTCTCCACTTCATTAATTAACTTTGACAAGTTTATCATGGATTTCATTTACTAATTTATTGTAAATTAATTTTAAAATATATAATTTTATCCCACTTCATCAATTAATTTTCACAAATTTTAAGACTGATGGAATGAGATTCAAACTATTAAAGGAATCTCATAGCTATAATAGTCACATGTAGGACTTGCCCCTAGTAACTCAAACTTTCTTAGAACATCATCCATGTGATTATAAATATATAGTGTGTGTATTTTTAAATATTTTCTCTACACTCAAACTTGCATATATTGTTTTCCCTTCTGAAATTTTTTGGCAACCATTTATCTTTTATAAGAAAAAAAATGCATGTTTTATTCCATTATAGAAGGAAATCACATTAAGTTTTCATACAACAATACAAAAAAAGTAACTATAGGTGTATATAAAACTTACATGAACACACATGTAGATTGCTCTTACGATAATAATGTGAAACAATTAATATACATGTTATTTCTTTTTCAAAAATAATCTTCTATCCTTACCATTTTCCCTTTCTTCCTTTTTACCCATTTAAGGAAGTAGTTATGGTACTATAAGTAAAAAAGAAAGTGATCAAGACTCATAGAAGGAACCAATTCTATATCTAAATCATAGTTTTCAATCAAATGTGTTCTCTTGTTTCTACATAGAGATGATTTAGGTTAAATGACCTTCATCTAGGAGGAAATTTCTTCATACATGTCTTCCACTATATCCCATGACAAATGATTGGTTTCCCAAATCAATGCATGAAATTGCTAAGATATCTCATTCCAATCATCATTATCATCCACAAAATTCTAGTTGTTTACTTTTAATATCCATATTAAAATAAAATCCTTATGTACTCACCTAGATACAAAGTCATATTGAAATGTTTCCTATCTTTTTTTGTTCTCATAACAAGGATTTTCTTTGCAACACCTAATTTCTTCATTACAAATGAATTAGCTAAATTTTTTTTGAGCACATTTATATCCTAGATGTTAGACCGTGCAACAAGCATGTCATCCACATACACTAACAAGATGATATAGTTGTCAGTATCTAGTCTCTCAAAATGAATACAATGTCCATAATGACATCTACTATAACCTTGTTATGTCATAAACATATTAAATTTTAAATACCATTTCCTTGGACCTTGAGTCAGGCCATACGATCTCTTCTTAAACATGCATACTAATTTATCCTTCCCTTTCACCTCATACCCATGTGGTTATTGCATATAAATCTCTTTCTCCAAATCCCCATGGAGAAAATTTATCCTTACATCTAATTGTTTAATATGAAAATATTATATTTCCACTAGACTTAAAATGGTTATAATTGAGGTCATTTTAAAAACAAGAGAAAATATTTCATCCAAAACTATACCTTTCTTCTGTGCAAACCTCTTTACAACAAGTTTGGGCTTGTAACCTTTTTTCCCTCCATCTTCATTCAACCTATATAGACATGTATTCTACACTTCTATTTTACACGCAAGAAACTAAACCAAGTCGCAATTTTTCTTATGTAGCAAGGAGTCCATATCCTCTTTCATGCATCTTTCCCACTTCTTTTTGGTTTCTACCTGCATTAATTCTTCATATTTTTCTGGTTCATGAGAATCGATCAAGAATACATAATACATTGAAGGAGAGTATCACTCATGGGGTCTATTTAACTTAGTAGATATTCAAATAGTTTTTCATGAGTTTGAGGTACCTATTGTTGTTATTTTTGTTTGTGAGAATTTTGATTTTATAGAACCTTTGGGATTTCATTTTATATGTTTTCATCAAGCATTGTGTATTTTGTGTTTTCCTTTTTCTATTTCTTTGCCTAGAACTAATCTTTGTACATGACCTTCTCATTGAATAGCACATCTCTACTCCTAATGATTTTTTTATTTTGATAATACCATAAGTGATAACCAATATCATTAAATCCATATACCATAAGTGATAACCAATATTATTAAATCCATATAGCACGTCTCTACTCCTCAAACTTTGTTCTATTTTTTCTTTAAATATATACAAATTCTTCACAATCAAAAGTATTTAGAAATGAGTATATTGCCTTCTTGTTTGTCCATGCATCCTTTGGAATGTCACCATCCAAAGAACTTGAAGGCGCTCTATTTAGTAAGTAAAGAATAATAATATTCACAACTTCTTCCCAAAAATTTAATGGAAATCATGCATGCAATCTAATACTCCTTGCACACTTCATGATTGACCTACCCATCCTTTTTGACACACCATGTTTTTGTGTTGTTCCCATAACCGTCTTATGTCTATGAATCCCATTGTATGAACAATATATATATCGAATACTTTGTTGTAGTATTCACCTTCATTATTTGATCTAAGACAATTCAACTTATTTCTTGTCTCATTCTCAACCAAAGACTTAAATTTCTTAAAAGTATCAAAGCCATTATATGTTTTTCAAATGATATAAACCAAATCTTTCTTAGTCACATCATCAGTAAAACTAATATAATAATAATGGACACCAATACATGATACCTGAGATGGTGCCCATATATATGTATGCAGACGATGTAAATTTTCCATATGTTATTCCTTCCCTACATTGGGAAGCGACTCTCTTATATTTTCCATAAACATAGTGCTCACATAAATCCAAATCAACTTGGTTTGAATCTGGCAAGAAATTCCTTGAGTGGAGAATCTGCAGAGAAAGGCCAACATTACCGATATATAAATGCAACATACCTACCTTATATCCTTCCTCTATTGTTAATGATATTTTCTGACCTTGCATGAATTTCTTGTAAATGTTTTTGTATAGACTTCGTTATCCAACTACCCTATTAAAATTGTATTTTTTCTCAATTCAAGAATGTGTTTCATCTCTTTCAACAACCATTGGTTTTTGCTATGTAATTTTATATGTATCTTACCCTTTTCAACAAGTTTTCATGGTTTATCATCGCCCAAATAAACCTATCTAAAGTCACCTTGAACATAATATTGAAAATATTTCCAATGGGGTGTCACATGAAATATGAATCGCTTGATTCTACCACCAAATAATCAATTATAATATCTAGTAAATGGATTAAAGAATCATGGAACACATGATTCACTACAGTTTCTTCTTGATTATTTTCCTATTTCCCATCTCCTTCTTTTCATTTTCAAGACCAATAATCTTTCTTCAAGCGACCTTTATTCCCACAATGTGAGCACTCAAGATTCCCTCTATATTTGAATATTCCCTTCTTAGATATCCCATGATTCCATGGGATCTTTCTTCTATCTCTTTGTCTTATCCTTCTCTCTGTGGTTAAATCATTAACTAATGTCTCACCTGTGTTTTTCCATCGCATTTTCTCGCTAAGGATAACACCAATATCATCATTAATATTTAAATTATTTGAACCAGAGACAAAATTATTCATATCCATGACCAATACGTTCCATCCTTCTAGCAATGAGAACAAAATCAAAAGAGGCCTCACCTCATCATCAATTTTTAATCCTACATAACTTAACTGACTATTGACCATGTTAAACTCATTTAAATAATTAACAACAAACCCACATTCTGAGATCTTGATACTAAATAAAAACCTAATAACAAATACATTGTTGGAGGATGATGGTTTGTCATAAAATTTAGCCAATTCCTTCATCATATCTTCCATTGTATTTTCTTTTGAAATTTTGAAAGCCATCGATGTTGTCAAGCACAACCATATTTTCCTAGTTCCTTTATATAATGAATATCCTATTATTCATCCTTCATAGTCATCATCTTCTTTGTATTCTTCCCAATGGTAGGAATAGATTCTTTTGATATCTATATTCCTCCATTGACATCCTCCATAGATCGTATTTTTTTCTATTAAACTTATCAACCAAAAAACTTTCCTTCTTTCTGGATTTCGCCGACTCGAACCAGGAACCTTCCTTTCCTACTAGGTTATCATCCAAATATACCTTTGTCTCTGACACCAATTTTTATGAATAGTATTGTTCATCCATAAAAAATAAAACATAAAAGCAATCTGGAAATAAAACAAAGATGAACACAATACAAGTGAGAGACATCAATATAAATGGTTCACCCAATATGGGCTACATCCATGGAGAAATAGTTAGTACTTCCTTTATTCCATCTAGAAAATGAAGGGATAACATCTACAACACATATGTTGCAAGATCCTCTTCACTCTCTCACAATCTCCTCTCTATATAAATAATCTCTCTCATTCACCATTACAATAAAATACATAGGATCTAGTGGCATCCAAAATACCTAATTATTGTGTGAAATTCCCCCCTATAGACATGTGAAACCCCCCTTTGATCAGGACCCCTCTTTGATCCAAGATAGAAGGAAAAACATGATCTACTACTTCCTCCCTAGACCTGTTTAAAAAATTAGAATGAGAATACAGGGACATAAGACTTACCTTTTTACATTGGTTGTCCTCGCTACTCTAGCCTATGATATTTATGTCTAAGCTCCTAGGTGTAAGTAAAGTACTACAAGGAACAAAAAGAAACCTCCTTCTTCCACACTATCTTGTTAAGAAAAAATATATCTATCTATGATGAATTAGACAACAATAGACATGCATATATTGAACACATATGCATCAGAGGAATAGGCCAAGTTATGTATTAATGGAAATCAAATAAAAATGAACCACTTACAATCTCAATCTTGATGTTGCAGTAGTTCCTCCTAGATTTACTTTCCATCCCCTTGGATCTCACGCAACCATAAGTATGATTCTCTCAATTCTCCTCCCCTTTCACTCAAGCATGGCCTTCATTACATAGGCATTTGTGCATCACAACCATATGATAGTTTTGAGAAAAGGATGTGTTTAAAGGATGGTTTTTCTCAACCAAAAAAATTCACCTTGCCTTGAATAGGATATAGCTCAAACCAATCGATTGAAAAACTAAAAAGTTTTGGAAACAACCTCACAAAAAAAGGCACGAAGGTTTAAACTACTTCATCTCCCCCCCATAACTATGTAGAGGGAGATGAATAAGGGATTTTATCTCCCTAAGAAACTCTAGGGGAGAGATGATCATGTTTAATCCATCCTTGTATATGGGAAGGGGGCGATGAAGCTCAAACAAGGCCAAAATATAAAGGAAAATTTAGTATTTCGATCTCCAACTGATAGGTTTACCTTCCAAATTGTATACGACTTATGACATACACTTTTTGATGGTGATGAAATTAGGAAACTTAATTTTGATAGTTTGGTGCAACATTTGGTGGTGCGACACTTAGGTGTATAACAATTGCGACACTTGCGACACATACAACATTACTAGTGTGACACTTAGGTGTGTAACAAATGCACCCTAAAGTGTGAAGTCAGAAGTAAATATGATGGTTGAAAGACTTTACAAAAATATGCATGTGAAGGTGATGGAATAGGAGATATGGATGGAAGATGAAAACAAACATCAACCGATATATTTTTATCATCCCCGAGGTAGACATACCCATGCTCGAAATAATATGAATTGAAGCATGGTTGTTGGCCAATACATTGTGGATCCATGAAAGAACTAACTAAGGATATGGCCACCAAAGGTTCAATGTGGACCCATATCTCCATGAATCAAATAGGTTGTAGTCATGAAAGAATACACAGTGGAGCTACGATATGACAAAAAATAGCCAAAGACCAATTCAAAGTGGATCTATGTAACAAAATATATATCAATAATATCGACAACATGATGACCATACTTGAATATTCTAAATATTCAAATAGTCTCGATCACAACCAGGGTTCTTGAGGAGTTCCCAAGGTATTCATCCCAATCGTACAATGGTACGGTTCTATCCATGTGAATAGATGTGTTGATGTAGAACATGGTATAAACTACTTGCTTACTAGTCATTGATGTATACCATTAACTAGTGCGAGGGAAATCACCAATGGTGATAATGACTCCCAAGGTACCCTATTACATTCCAATGAATATGAATAAAAGATATGAATTAGAAAATCTGCTGAATCGTTTGATTAGAGGCCAATGATGTAGAACTAATGTCAAAAGCGAGGAGATTTACCATTGAGGTATGCATGTTCCAAGGTATTACCAGGTTTCTAAGTCTAATTCCAGGATAATGTGTTGAAGTAGACAAAAATAGACTCATCAAAGGAGGGACATGATTTGTCCCCCATCATTGACATGAAACTGACACATTAAAGTGATGTAATATGATAGATCAAATGAGCATAAACTGGAATGTGGATTAAAGTTGGTAATACTACAGAGTGGTTGATTTGAGTTGAAACTTCCCTTGAAAATTGTGAGGCACAAAAAATGACTTGGAAGCATTGAATCAATCAGAGGTAGACCCAAACATAGTACAACAATAACTGGGGCACCCTTAGAGTGAGAAAAAGGAGTTTAATGACTCATAGGATTGGTATGTCTTAGATACAAGCAAATTACCCAATTGTAAGACAAGACACAAACAGGGGCCATGTTCAAGGGAGACAACAAACAACTTCTAAAAGTTGACCCACTTCCCTCAAATTTACCCCCCCCGACCATGACCAGGGAGTACCTCTTTGGTTTTTAACAAGATTAAGGAGGATAAAATATGCTCGGTACAACTCATCTTTGATGAGTCCCTCATCACATGTTTAATGAACTTGATGAAGGAAGGGTTCAGTCCCATATGGTTCCTTCAATTGATATAATTTTATGATCCTAGAAAATATAAAATTGATAGTCTTTTCACATTTAGATAATCTAGAAATAACTTAAAGAAGACTCTAGGGTTTCTCCTTTTTCATAAATTTAGTCCCCTGAGTCCAAAACATTATAAAACATTACAAGGGACAACTCTTCTACCCGAGGTTTACCAGAGTTTTACTTTTTCATAATTATTCCATCAAATCCAAAAAGGGTTAAACTCACACTGAATAGACTCCTGTGACATCCCCAAAAATAAAATATTTTTGAAATTTAAAATTGCTGGAAATTTATTTTGTTTTTAGTAAATTCGAATTTGGAAAATTCTTTCCATTTATGGCAATTCGGAATTTCAAATTTGGTAATTGTAATTAATTATTTTGACTGTTGGGCAGAGACCTGATTTGACCCAACTAACTATTTGACTATGACATTTGTATGGAAACAAAATATTTTATATTGATTGCAGGAGGACAAATGGAAAAACCATGTTAAATTTTAGCTAACCATGACTCCATGAGTGGGGAATATGTTGTAACTACCTCTACGCTGATTATTACAAGTGAAAAATTAGTGATTTGGCCATTGGTAGCCCCTGAAAATTAGGGATTTAGAAATTTGTGAATATCCCCAAGGGAGGCAAAAATACCTGGGCAAAATTGATAAATAGCATATCTGAGGAGGCAGGACGCTACCAAGTATGCGGAGAAAAAGGACTATGGATTTTCCTTGCTGTTATGAGCACTGTTGAATAAGTGTGAGGCAAGAGGGTCACTGTTGGAATTGTGGACATTGCTGAGGAGGAGTTTTCCAAATTCCCCCTCATGGATTCATGGTCAGGCTAGCAGGTGAATCGGGCAAGAAATTTTGGCTGCCTATTCTACGGTTGGGAGGAACGTGGTTGTTCCATTTGTCTTCCTGCGAAAAAAGGTTCAGATATGTTGATCTACTCCTTCTCTATGTTAAATAATCATTTATACTGGTGATATGTTTATAATAATTTTTTATTGAAGTACTTCCTTTGGAGAAATATGTCGTGTCATAATCCATTTCGGTAATAGGAAAAACTTGTTGGTTTGTAATCATTTCACCGCTTTATGACGATGGATCGGTGGCCGTCTTGACCCTTCAAGACGTGAGGTTTTACTATCAAGCGGTGGCCACCTTATCCTTTGCAGGCCACCAAATACAATCACCGCCCTGATTTAATTTTTCTTAAGGACGAAGGGGCAAGTTTTGTTCCCATAAATACTTGAATCATATTGTAATTCCAGACACAGAGGGTGAGATATATTGAAATCATTTCCTGAATTGATTTGGTTATTCCTTGTTTTGGAGGTTTGCTCTGTGATTATGATTTTTCTATTATTGAGTTTGTAAACTCATTTTTATTTCTTGATAAATTCATTTTTTGAGAAAACACAGTGATTATTTGTTTTTACCAATTACAAACCCGATCATTTATTTATTCTAAGTTTATTTGTTGGAGCATGTGATTTAAAAAAAAAGAAAAAAAGATTAAATACAAAATTGATATTTCGACATTCGGGACTTGCTTGATACATATATGCGGAGTTCCTTTTCTTTACCAAACACCGAAACCCAAAATTGTTGGGCCCACACCCTAATCTCTTTTCGTAATTCGGCTTTTCTTATTTCATTTTGTTTGTGTGCCAGGTGTTCGTAAACCCCAAAATTTGGAACCCCGAAACCCCGAACCCCGAAACCCCGAAGTGCTAGTCCCTCTTTCCATTCACATTTTTTCAATTGGGGAGTTGTTGTATGTTGGTGTTTGGCATTTGAATTCGTGAAATCCCGAACCCTGAAACCCTGAAGTGTTGGGCCCACAGTCTTTCCGCATTTCGCGATTCGGCAAACAGTGTGGTCCTTTGTTTTTTTTGTGTGTTCGGCATTTCTAATTGCTGAAACCCGATTGACCTCTGTTTTTTCCACAAAACTGTAGGAACATAGTAGGAATTATTTTTTATAGGAACAACTCCAATACTGTAATGAATGGACTGGTAGAAACGATGGAGGATCTTCTTCCGGGATAGAGGTAGAATAGAAATAATGGATCATATTACAAGTCACTGTGTACAGGGCATGGAAAGTACATAAATTATTGTATATGAAAGAATTAAACTAATTAGCAGATTTTTAGCGCGATTTTTCTAAGAGTTCTGCTTGCCATGAGGTGATACACCTTTAAGTATTCGAATTTTCGTAATTAGACTATTGATTAATGGCATAAACCATAGAGAACAATATGGGATCCTTCGAGTTAACTATGATTGATGTGTAAGCTATTGGTGTGTAAGAATGAGACCCAAGTTAGGTAGATATACTTGCATGTTTATATTTCTGCAAGTAAAGACGCAAGACTGAACCACATAACTAAGCTTTCAAATTATTAAACCAGAATCAAGATGAAACTATACCTATGACAGTGAATCGCTCTATATATATTTAGAGAAAGCTATAGGTATGTACATACTTATAGGTGGAGATAAGTATAGATGTTAATGGAGAGTTAAAGTGAACTCCCTATAGTAATAATGATAATATATGCCTTTATACGTGCACATAGTAGACACTCAAAATACCTACTATTCTAGCAGTCATGAAGATCAAACCTTGCAATTGAAAGAATAATTAAATATGCAGAACTGATTACTTTGACAATCCTAGACTTATTGTCCTTCCAACTTCGGGTCGTCAAAATGCCGAAAGGGGCTTAATGGTTATGGATCTCCCTTACCCTCCATCCACGTGACCTCCACTCTATGACCACGTGCTTAACACCAAAGTGCTACCAGCTTTTCACGATTCGAGAAATAACGTTGCATGTGTTCCTCCTGTTCTAAGTCCTTTGAACTCCCAGACCCAGAAATTCCAAACTCCCGGACCCCAAAATGAATGGTGTCGATCGTTTCGTAATTTCGTGAACCGGGAGTTCACGATGCAGTGACTCCAAAATCGCTTGCTGCTCCAAACCCCAAAATCCAAAAATAGAGAAATTCAATGCCTTAGAGTGTTGGAAGACACTCGGTCTTAATCTCCTCGCTACTCTGCAAGATCCAACGACTCTCAGGATTTCGACACTTCTCCCCAAAGTGTCTCCACCGTTGGTTTTAGTTGCTCTCCTGCACGACCTCTCAGAGGTTAAAATCTATGGGGCCAGATCCTTTTGATCTAACGACAGTTGTGCACAACCCTGAGTTTTAATTCTCTGAACCCCTAAGGTTCCCTCGACCTAAGTTTAGATATTTCCTATATACATATAAGTATGTTGGAGTAATTTGAGGGTTAAGGGAAGTGATAGAATTATGGACATAATTTATCCACATAATCTTTTCTATTCGAAGTAAACTAGAATGATGTAATAATCTCCTTATGGATAGAAATGAATCTTACCTTCTCTTAAATTCTAATCTCAAACGAAATTGAATTATGTCATAGAATATTTTTTTTATGGTGAATTTGAGGTACATTACAACTCCCTTTCAAGTCCTTTTAACTAGTGTGAAAGGAAACAATCTCACTCGAGAATCTTTTCATTTTTGGAGATTTTGAAAACAGATTAAAGGAGACTCCAAAGAGTTCCTTGTTTGTATAATTTTTAAGAGCTCGAAAAAGTGCTAAAAGCATACTCGGTAACTTATTCTCATGTATTTACAAGCATGAGAAAGAAAACATACTAATCTCATCTAGAGAGAATGAGTGGTATGCAAATTAAGTTCCAGTGGGCATAAC
>JASDQU010242761.1:48788-61131 GCA_032191745.1 Picea mariana
CGAGCTTGAAATAGAGAATGAAACTGTGTTCAGAGTTGGTTTCATTTTTAAATGAGCTTGAAATAATGAATGAAATTGTAATCGAGGTTGGTTTCATTTTTAAACGAGCTTGAAATAGAGGATGACATTGCGCTCGATATTGGTTTCATTTTTAAATGATCTTGAAATAGAGGATGAAATTATGCTCGAGGTTGGTTTCATTTTTAAACGAGCTTGAACCAAAGGATGAAACTGTACTCAGGGTTGGTTTGATTTTTAAACGAGCTTCATACAGAGGATGAAATTGTGCTAGTGGATGGATTCATTTTTAAACAATATTGAAATAAGAATGAAACTATATTCAATGTTGGTTTCATTTTTAAACGATCTTGAAATTGAGGATGAAACTGTGTTCAAGATTGGTTTAATTTTTTAACAAGGTTGAAATAGAGGATGAAATTGTGCTCTGGGTTGGTTTAATTTTTAAATGAGATTGAAACTGAGGATGAGACTATGCTTTAGGTTGGTTTCATTTTTAAATGAGTTTGAAGAAGAGCATGAAACTCTTCTCATGACCGGTTTCATTTTTTAACAAACTTGAAACAAAGGATGAAACTCTACTCGATATTAGTTTCATTTTTTAATGAGCTTAAAACAAAGGTTGAAATTTTGCTTGGGGTTGGATTCATTTGTTAATGATATTTGAATCGAGGATGAAACTATGCTTGGGCTTTGTTTCATTTTAAAAGAGCTTGAAATCAAGGATTAAATTATTCTTAAGGTTTTTTTCATTTTTAAACGAGCTTGAAATAGAGGATGAAACGATCCTCAAGATTGGTTTAATTTTTTAAAGAGCTTGAAATACATGATTAAATTTTACTCAGTATTGATTTCATTTTTTAATGATCTTGAAAAAGAGGATGAAGTTGTGCTTGAGGTTGGTTTAAGTTTTTAAGGACCTTGAAACCGAAAATGAACTATGCTTGGAATGATACCCATGAATGGGTTTCTTCCAAATGTGATGTTCAAAGGTTGGTACTTTGAGTGATATCCATTGTTGGCTCTTTTCCCGACATGATCTCCATAGATTTCTACCTTCCCCAAACATGATCGGCATAACATAGCCGCTTAGTTCCAACATGATGTCGAGAGGCTAGAGGCATGCTCCCCAATCTTCGTTTCATCCACTAACTCTTCTGTTGCACTGAATTAGACTCCTGGATACTAATATGAATATGTTCACCAAAGAGGGAGAAATAAAGAGGATCAACTAACATGAGTGGAGGAAATGAAGGTTCAACTACTAGGTCTAGTGCATGACTCAACTCATTTGGAGGGGGGTCTATTTCATTTTTTAATGGTATTTACACATACAATGAACTATGCTCATGGTTATCTGTTTCATTTTTTAACAACCCTGACACTGAAACAAAACTATGCTCATGCTTATATGTTTCTTTTTTAACAAGGTTTACATAGAAATAAAGCTATGCTCATGGTTCATGATCATGGATTCCAAGTGGTCTTCATTGGATGGAAGAACAATGCCCTAGAAAGAATTTATGTCAAGAGACTTAATAAGGGTAACGAGGGAAATATTAGGCTCCAAATATCCTATTTATGGGTTGTAATGTACCTCTAAATACCATAATTTTTTTTTTTTGTGGTCATAGATTCTCAAATTAAAGACATATCTAATTCAAATCTTGCTACAGGGGGATTATGCACTCCTATCTACAATTGTTGATACAACCTAGTGTTCTATCTTTTCCCCTTAGCATGCTACCAGATTCTACATCTATTCACAAACCTTATCACTTATGTTCTCATACCTAGCCAATAGTATGAGTTGCTCAACTGTGAAAATGTATTATCATGGCCGAAATGTCTAGCCAATCCTCCGTTTTGTTTTTCCTTTAGAAGATTATCCTTTATTCAACATTTTCGTATGCATAACTGATGTCCTCTCAACAACAGTCCTTCTTGAATCATGTATTCTATCCACTGAATCCTATCTCTCAACACAGGACTAGCACATGCATCATATACCTCCTTGAAATCTATATCTTCATGATACATGTTCTTAAGGTGTTCAAACCCCAAGGTCTTCACCTGGAAATCCCACATGATCAAACATCTCCTGCTTAACACATCAGCAACCTTGTTAACATTCCCAACAATATGTTTTATGACAAAAGTAAAATTTTTCATAAATTCAACCCATTTTGCATGCCTCTGGTTCAATTTTTCCTATCTAGTTATGAATTGCAAAGCTTGGTTATCGCTATACATGAAAAATTCTTGCAGGAAAAGATAATGCCTCCATTTCTTCAAAGCTTGAATTATGGCATAAAACTCGTTGTCATATGTGGAGCATTTCTTCTTAGTCTCATTCACAATTAAAAGTAAACAACTATATCACAATTAAACAACTATTTAAAGAAAAGAAATATATCACAATTCTTTGTCCAAGTTGAGTAAATCAAATGACATATTTCTCAAATATTAAATGTAGATGGGATACCCTTAGTTATTTAATATCCACCATTGATACCTTATTGGCATGATTCAAAATATAGATAGTAAGAATACTAGAATACTTTGAATCATTTCAAATGGTAATGTTTTTTTTTACTACATCTAGAAAGGAAAAAGGTTTTGATGTTGAAGGCATCCCAATACCCACCATTGATCCATGCAATGGATCTCAAGATAAGAATTGAATCTTTTAAAATATCATAATCAAACCTCCTCCAATTGTTTGTACCCTTGTAAGGAAAATGATTTTGGGTGATAAGAATCCCTAGTCCATGCTCCAATTTTTGTTTCAAATTAACCACGTCATTGGTAGAGTTTGTCCACATGCATAATGTTTCCCCCCCAAAATAAGTCGAACATATTATGAAATGTTGTCATTATATTAATATTTGCAAGAAAAAAATGGCATACAAGAATTTCATAAAACATTGGACATACATGTATTTTTCCAAACAATTTCCATGCATCCTTATCTTCACTTTTAATATCTTGACCTCCATTTCCAAAATAAAGTTCCAATATAAAAAAATATCACATACATGTTTCATCAAACAATTGGACAAAATATTTTGTTGAACATAATGAAATGTCACATTTTAGTGTATAGTATGGAAAGTATTTAATATTCATTTCATTTAGAATGGCCTATTATCATAACATATTACACCTTAGCATAAATCCTTCACAAGGTACAAATATTAGGAGTTTTTTCAGTGCCATCAGGACAACTACTTCCCTCATTTTAGTGAATAAAGAATCCAACATAAGGAAGGATTCCCTAGTATCCCTCAGGGTTCCTAAGATAAGACAAGTCTCGTCTTAGTTCACCTATGTAACTAACCAAATTAAGACCAACAAACTATGACATATGATGTATAGATTAAGTGCATACACAAGATAAATTTTATATTTAGGGTTTTATCTCTCTCGGGTTATTTTAGAGCATTCATTGAGTGACTATCTAATGCAAAATTAAGCCCAAATAGTCCATATATGAAAATTAAATAGAGATTTTATAAAACTTCCATCAAGGAAAAATAAATTACAACACTAAATAAGTTGTAATAGTAGTGTGTTTCATCCACTTAAATATATTACAAACAAGTGAATTTTAGGGAGAAAATAAGGAATAAAACTAGGGTTTATGTAATTAATTATGAAACTTCAAGAACATATAACATCCAAAAATATCAATATGTCCAACCCTAAAATGGTTATAATAAAATCCAACTAGGGAAATGTTTGAACATAAATGATTTTTACATCAAACAGATGCAAGGAAACCCTAGGAATTTAGGTAAACAATATGAATTAAAACACTCGATCTTTAGGATTTTGATGGTTGAAAATTAAATGTAAGTTAAGAAAATACTAGATTTACCCTAAAAAAAATATACAATAAAATATATAGCATCTCACGGCATGCAAAATCCCTAATCCATTAAATTGGATTAGATTGCAACCTTTGTTCCTTAACCAAAATTAGAAAACCATGGGATGGAGAACCATGTGCTAAAAATGCACAAAATTGATGCAAAAACGACACCACAACATAAAATCGCATGGTGATAATCATGCAAATAATACAACACATACTCAATAGTCAAGAAATGGGATCCAAATGCGAATGAAAACGATACCTCTGAATCCCACTTGGAGACTAATCACAATAACTCCACTACTACTACACCTATTGGACTATGCTCAAACTTTGGACTAGGAAAGCTCCTCATCTTCATTGTCATCCTCGAAGGCCAACAAAAATTTTAAGGAATTCAATTTCTTCTTGTTTACTATCTTGATTAACATGTCTATAGGATTTTGACTAGTGTGTATCTTTTCTAGCTTTAGTTGTACATCTTTTGAAATTGATCATATGAAATGGTATCGAAGATATATATGCTAAGTATTAGAATGGAATACTAATTTATATACAATATGAATGGAAATCTAGTTGTCACTCTACAACCTTCTATTGTCCTACTTCTTTCCCAATTCCTCCATCAATATCTCTAACTAAATCATCTCTTTACTAACCTATGTAACAACGACATATTCTTATTGCATTGTTGAAACTACAACAACCTTTTGCAATTTCAAAATACAACTTACTTTTGTAGTTCCTAAAGAAAAAACATTCCTTGTGGTGCTCCTCCTTCTATGTATATCACCTACAATATCTAAATAAACATATCCATGTAGAACAATGTTTGAACCTCAAACACATAATGGATAAGTTGTAATACATCTCAAATACATGAGAATCCACTTTAGTTCCTTCTAACACTATTTAGCTATAATGTTCATATACGTATTCAAACTCCCATTACATGTGAATTATCCAACCTTGTGTATACAATCAAATACATCAAGTTGTCAACTACCAATGAGTATGGAACCTTGGGCATGTAGTCTATCTACTTCTATGTATTGGGAGACATCTGCTTAGTAAGTTTGAAATGGCTAGACAAAGATGTTCTAATTGGTTTTGCCTCCTTAATTTTAAAAATTTCAAACACCTTCCCTATGCACTCACCCAGAGACAATTTCAAATTGCAATATTTCCTATCTTTTGTTTTTCTCATAACAAGGATTTTCTTTGCAACACCCAATTCCTTCATCGCAAACGAATTAGTTAATTTTATTTTGAGCACATTTATATCCTACTTGTTAGACCCTACAACAAGCATGTCATCCACACACAATAGCAATATGATATAGTTGTTAGTATCTAGTCTCTTAAAATAAACACAATGGCTAGACTGACATCTACTATAACTTCGTTATGTCATAAACATATTAAATTTGAAATAACATTTCCTTGGAGATTGATTTAGGCCAAACGAGCTCTTCTTAAACCTGCATACTAATTTATCCTTCCCTTTCACCTCATAACCCTATGGCTACTGCAGAGACATATCTTCCTCCAAATCTCCATGGAGAAATTTTTTCCTTACATTTAATTGTTTAATATGCAAATATTCTATTTCCACTCGAATGAAAATTGTTATAATTGAGGCCATTTTAAAAACAAGATAAAATATTTCATCCAAAACTATACCTTTCTTTTGTTCAAACATCTTTACAACAAGTTTGAGATTGTAACTTTTTTTCCCTCCATCTTTCATCAACCTATATAGCCCTATATTCTACAATTCTCTTTTACATTCAAGAAACTAAACCAAGTCTAAATTTTGGTTATGTACCAAGGAGTCCATCTCCTCTCTCATGCCTTGCTCCCACTTATTTTTGGTTTCTACCTACACCGCATCTTCATATCTTTCCGGTTCACAAGAATCAATCAAGAATAAATAACACAATGAAGGAGAGCATCATTCATGGGGTCTAATTAACCTGTTGGATCTTCAAATAGTACTTGCATGAGTTTGAGGTACCTACTTTTGTTGGTTGTGTTTGTGAGAATTTTGATTTTATAGAACCTTTGGAATTTCATTTTCTATGTTTTCATTTTTCTATTTCTTTTTCTACAACTGATATTTGCACATGAAATTCTCATTGAATACCACATCTATACTCCTAATGATTTTGTGATTTTCATAATCCCATAAGTGATAACCAAAATCATTAACTCCATATGAAATGAAATTACACTTCTTGGATTTTGCCTCAATCTTTGTGCTATTTTCTCTATCAAAATGTACAAATTATTCACAATCAAAAGTATTTATAAATGAGTAGCTTGCCTTTTTACCTATCCATGCCTCCTCTGGAAAGTCACTATCCAAAGAAATTGAAGGTTGTTTATTTAGTATGTAAATAATAATAATATCGAAAAATACTCCCAAAAATGTAATGGAAATCATGCATGTAGTCTAATACTCCTTGCACACTTCATCATTGATCTATCCATCCTTTTTGACACATCATTAACCTATCCATCCTTTTTCGACATATCTGAAAGCTGCTTACACAAAAAATTTCATCCTATCTGTGTTATCAAAAAAGTGTGTACAATATTCAGATGCTCTCTAAGACCAACTATTGACAGAGCTCCTATTAACAAAATTACATAAAAAATATATGAAAAAACTGTGTGTTCTTCTATTCAGCTTCTATGGTAAGCTAAGCAGTTAATCCCGCAACTAGAATTGACGAAGAATCATAACCTGGAGACTTCACTCCATTTTCGAGCTTGGTTGTCCATGAATTGTGTAGACCGACGTGAACCGTTGGCCGCATGTTGGGCATCTGGCACGTGTAGGAGCATCTACTAGTGCGTCAGACATGATTTCCATCCTTTTGCCAATGATCTTGTGAGAGTGCATCTGATGGTCATGTTTCTGCCTGATTTCAAAGAGGAGTTGGATGTACTCCTTCGTGAGGTGATTTGCAAATTGTTCAGGCTATTCCTCCTCCTTTTCCTTGCTAGCAACCTCTCTGTTGATCTCATTGGATGCCGCTGTGATTTCCTCCACTCGCCAATTTTGGGGGATTTACTCCTCGACCATACAGCTATCATCACCGTAGTAGGGGTCCTGTAGATTGAGATTTAGGGGGGGGAAGAGATTGGTGGCCAGAGGAGATCATGCACATGAAGGTGGCGCCTCCTCCTTAACCGAGATTAGGCCATGGAACAAAAGAGGGGTGGATGGAGGTATGTGTTCGCGTGAAGGTGATGCTTCCTCCTTCACCGATTTGATGCCATGGAGCTGAAGAGCAGCAAAATGACGAACCTCCTGTGTCCTCTGGCTAGTGTGTCAAGGGCTTGAGAAATGGGAAATAAAAGCCTACTGGGAGGGGGAGAGCCTATTGTGATGGGAGAGGGTGTTGTAATAATGAGCACCCCTCTTGGATTTCCCTCTTTCCCTGGACATGATGGGAAGAGTATAGAGGTCATGGTCTTTGGGAATGGAGGTTGAGAGATGGTGCTGGAAGGAGTGGGAGAAGGCACTGGCGGAAATGCAGAGAAGGATCTTGCGAGGGTTGAGTGAGTATGTTGGGAGGAAGGTATCGGAGCAAGGGTAAATGACAAGAGTGCTCAATAAAAATACACAGAGAGCAAAAATGCTGAAACGCTTCGAAGAGCCGAAGAGCAGGAATGGAGGAATGCACCAGGGAAGATGAAGAATGGAGGAATAAACTAGGAGGAAAGCTTGTTTATTGCTTCTCATCCCTGAGTTGAAAGCCCTTCTTTCCATTGAAGCCGAGTTCACAGCCAACCTGGTCATTGTGCGCCTGGTCTAGCTTACTCGCGTGACCAATAACCTGACCTATCTAGCCAGGTGTACTACCATAACTTTCCTCATGTTGTGAGCCATGGGGAAGTTAATGAGTGTGGGCTGGCGGTCGGGGTTAATAACTCCCCAAGTTGCATGGTTCCAAGTGTCCTCGAACGTTTTTTAGGTGGCACCCCATCCAGGGGAAGTATATAATATTAATAGTATAACTCTACTTTTTAAAAGAAAACTATATTAAAAAATTAATAACAAAATAAAATGGGATGTTCGAATCACTTGTTTATCCAATTAATCATGAAAAGTTTGTCCCAATTTACATACATCAAATTAAGACATGTAAGTAAACCAGATCATTTATTTAGTTTATTTTCACATATTAAAACTATTCCAAACCATAAATATACTTCAAATTTTTAGAGTTTTCCAAACCATAAATATACTTCAAATTTTTAGAGTTTTCCAAACCATAAATATACTTCAAATTTTTAGAGTTTCATCACTACTTTCCACATTTAAAATTTTTTTATAGAGTTATTTATTTAACTAAAACAATCCCGATATGTAAATGAAAACATGTCCAAGCACCAAAAAGAACAATGCCCATATGTAAGTCAAAACATGTTCAAGGGAAAAACAATTATAGACGTACAAAGACAAATTGAAGAAAATAAGTTGATAACTATCCACTCATATAACATTGAAGAAAATGCTTATATCGAAGAAGACTGGAAAGTGGCCTTTTACCTTCAGAACTTTCCAACTACATGCAAAAATCAAGAGTTTAGATTTTCAAAAAGAACGAAAATATGAAGGTTGCAGTAACTTTATGCTAGCGAAGTAGGCCAGTAACACATAAAAAATAAAAAGATAACTGACCATTTGAAATACAAAAGCACGAACCTACATTCCTATATGTAAATCTATGTTAATTTTTTTTTTTGCAACTTGCGGTTCACAGAGATTTAAGCTTTTCAAGTTGATATTGGTCCAATCAAATTGCACAAAATTCCGTTTCTTAAAAAATTATGCTATAGTCTAAACCTTCTACCAAGTTGATATTGGTCCAATTAAAGTGCAAAGCATTCTGTTTCTTAAAAAGATTATGATTACGCTATAGTATAAACATTATAGTATAAACATTTTTATTAAGTGAATTTTTTTAGGATATAGTTTTTAGAGATATTTATCAGAAATTGTTAAATATATATATTTGAGTAATTATTTCTGTATAATCTCAAGTGTAGTAGAGGTTTTTTTAGTATGTTGAATCTATTTTTATTTTCAAAAATAATCTTAAAAAACAAAAATAATAATTTTGTATAAATTTATATGATAAAATTCCATCCTAAAAAGTCAGTTCATGAATCACCCACATATGTTCATGAATCAGTTAAACAATACCAAAAATTATACTCCTAACTCCAAAGCAAAATGAATGAAGAAAGCCCCTACCTTACATTTCCTTACTTTCTACTTACACATCCTGTACAATAAATAATCAATGTACAGCTTTCTAAGCAGCATTGAATGCCTGCCACAGCATTCAACAATGCACAACAAGATGTATATTGCTCGCTCTATACCAAACTCCTTTAATTTTATGACAAGTAAAAATATTCTCGTCATTGGCTCATAAATAATTAGAAACATCAAACTTCCTTATATTGATGGTGAGAGAAAACACTCCTTTAACTCGATTGTCATCTAGTTGATCGACTCGCTTTAGCACGGAACTCCAGTAACTGTGAAAAGAAATAAAGTCTAAAATTCGTTTCGATTTCTTTTTCGTTACCAAATTTCATAGATTTTTTTTGGTGCTTATAATAATTTTTAAGAATGGCAATTTTATATCTTAGTTTAACGTTTTATCTTTTTGCTGGTTTTAGGTGTTTTTTTCAGTTTTATTTTACTTCAAATTAGATGAAAAATGATTAGATTTGTAGATTTAAGTGGTTAAGTTTGTATAATCCTAGTGTTTTAGGGGTTTTTCCTTAAAATGAATTCATTTATGCTTTCAGAAATACAATTCAAACAACAAAAATAACGATTTTATCCAAATTTTCATTGAAATTCCGACCAAAAAAATTCAAAAAATAAAACATTTAACCAACAACCAAACCCTAAACAACCTCTAAAAAAATGTAGCATAACAATCAGCTAAACATATCGGAATATGGAGTAACGAATGAATGCATCCTGAGAATGACTAAATTTCAAATCGGAGGTTCCCTTTTCCTAGATGGAAGTTGAAGAATAATTAGAAACGAGTAACTCATACCATGTGCATCGGTGCGGTTCAAGTGCAGGCTGTCTGCCATGAATTGGTTGATTCGCATTTCGGTGAACAGTTGCAAAGCAAAAAAGAATGGACAGTGGAAATCGAAATTTTGGAGATGCTGTCAAGCCAATCAAATGGAAGTGGTCGCGAGCACGAAACATGCCATAAATAGAGAAGTTAACCATTAAAGTAGAGGAAGGATGCAGACCAAAGTACAAGAGGATCTGCACATATATAGCACATAGAAGTGAATGATGTCTTCGAGGCATATTCATATTTTTCTCTAGTAGTTAACTTCTACACGAATAGTTGTTTTGAATAATGTATTTTGAATTGCGTATCACACGAAGACAGCCAGCTCTCCCCAAGTGTCTTACTTCTCGTCCACAGAAAAAGTCAATAACAACATGAGCAAAGTTCATGTCCACCAGAAATTGTCAATGTTTCCAATAATTTATTCCAATTTCTTTGTCAAAAAGTGGCTCGAGCGAAGAGGTCAAGAGGCAAACACTTCTGAAGTCAGGATGGAATCTAGAAAAGTATAACCATGATACGAAAGTAAAGCGCAAGGTAATCATTCAGGAGTCTAACTGGATGCGAACACTGTAGCCCATAAAGAAAGCCATCGCAGTAGTTGTCGAGGCATGTTTGGAATGCTGTGCCAAACCGTCGGTTGTATTATTTAAAGGTGTTTGTGTGGCCCTTCAGTTGTTACAAGAATCAATGTGTCGTAATCTCAGAGCTGGGGCTATTGTTGAAATTTATTAAATAATTGCTCCATCGCATGACCAGAGTCAATTTTTGCTGGACTGGACTTTAGAGATAACAGATAAATAGGATGGCAAGGTGTAAGCATTTCACCATTCAAATTCTTGTCTATGGACGTCTAGTTCTGTTGCAGAGACCTATCCCGGCGTAGTCTCTTATCTTCTCTTCTGGTCGTTCATTCAAGACTGTTCTTGTGATAATCATATTTCCTCTCTGGATAATAGGTTAAAGTGTCTGCCTTTGCTTTTCTTGTGATAATCACATTGAATATAAATAGGTGTTAAGAGTTGTAATCTCATTAGTTAGTAAAAGTTAGTTTACAGTTACAGTTGGTTAGTTCAGAAACCGTATAACTGTTTACTATCATTATTTATAAACTTCAATATGAAATCAATAAGCAATGCGTTCATTTCCAATATCATTCCAGGGTTCTTCTTCTTTTATTATTGTTTTCATGGTATCAGAGCTAGAGGTTGGGAGCAGAGAGTCCGCTGTATGCGCCCACTCCCAGATCTTGAAGAAGAATACTTGTTGAACGCTGCCTGCTGTTGTCTTCGTGCTGGTGTGCGCCCTCTCCTAGAAGACTGTCCGCTGCTGTCTGCACGCTGGTGTGTTTCCCAGAAGGCTGCTGTTCGTAAAGGCTGAATACCCTGCTGATTGAAAGGCTGCTGGCTGCTGCGTAAGGCTGAATATTATTGTTTTTTCAAAAGATTTTTATCTATTTTTTCTGCCAGCTATCTTGCTGTTCAAATGCTCCCCAGCTATCTTGCTGTAGATTGCTATTCAAACTGCTGCCCAGCTATCTTGCTGTAGATTGCACTCATTTTTCATCAAAGTATTTCGAGTTTGGTCCTTTGCTATTTGAAAAGTGATTTTATACCATTGGGGTTTTTGGAGTTATATTTCATTGTGGCTGGTATTTTGAAATTAGAAAAATAATGTCTAGTTCTTGGTCAATTCAAGCACCAACTTTGGTTGGTCCCAATTATGATTTTTGGAGTGAGAAGGTGAAAGCCATTTTGCAAGGTCAGGGATGTTGGGATTGTGTCAAAACAGGGTTCATACAACCTGATGCAAATGTTGTTGCAGCTATGACTGCTGTTCAAAGAAAAACATTAGAAGAACTTAAGCAAAAAGAAGGAAAAGCCAAATCATATATTTTAGTTTCATTAGATCATTCTATATTTCCTAAAATTATTGATGCCAAGACTGCTAAAGAAGCATGGGATATTCTTAAGTTATCTTATAAGGGTAATGATAAAGTGAAAACGGTAAGACTTCAAACCCTTAGAACTCAATTTGAAACTCTCAGGATGAGTGAATCAGAAAGTGTTGATCAGTTTATGACTAAAGTGATGGGTATTATTAATCAACTTAGGATTAATGGCGAAAAAGAACTCACAGACCAAAGAGTTGTTGAAAAAGTTCTTAAAAGTTTACCTAAGAAATTTGAAATGGTTGTTACTGCTCTTCTTGAGTCGAAAGATCTAACTAATTTTTCTATAGAAGAATTGACTGGTTCATTGTTATCTCATGAAGCAAGGATGACCTTGGATCTTGGTACTTTAGAACATGCATTTCA
>JASDQU010242761.1:63243-73699 GCA_032191745.1 Picea mariana
GTGTGCTTGTATGTAGATGATTTAATATTCACAGGTAACATGTCAATTAACTCATTCAAGGCAACCATGGAAAGAGATTTTGATATGACTGATTTGGGACTCATGAAATATTTTCTTGGGATAGAAGTAAATCAAAATGAACAAGGCATTTTTATATGTCAAAGCAAGTATGCTAATGATGTGTTGAAGAGATTTAAGATGGCAAATGTAAATCCGGCACCTACACCTGTTGCATTGGGCTTAAAGCTTAGCAAGAATGATGAAAGTCCTAGTGTTGATGCAACTTTATTCATGAGATTAGTTGGCATCCTTATGTATCTAACTGCCACAAGACCAGATATCATGTATGGGGTTAGTCTCATTTCTAGATTCATGGACAAACCAAAGGAATCACATTGGAAAGCTGGAAAAAGAGTTCTAAGGTATATAGATGGAACAAAGAGCTTTGGAATTTTGTATGCATCTTCAGATTATTACAAACTGATTGGATATATGGATAGTGACTGGGGAGGTAGCATGGATGATAGAAAAAGCACTTCAGGGTATATCTTTCATCTAGGATCGGGATCTATCTCTTGGGCTTCACAGAAACAACCAATTGTGGCACTCTCATCAGCTGAAGCAGAATATGTTGCAACCACATCAACAGCTTGCCAAGTAGTATGGATGAGGAGAGTACTTTTAGATTTGAGGCATCCACAAGAAGAACCTACAAAAATTTATATTGATAATAATTCTGCAATCGCTTTATCTAAAAATCATGTCTTTCATAAACGGAGCAAGCATATTGATACACGATACCATTTCATTCGAGAATTGGTAAAGAATGGTGACATATATCTTGAGTTTTGCAGCTCCAAAGAACAACTAGCAGACATTTTCACAAAGCCGCTTGGAAAGAATGTTTTTGAGCATCTCCGGGAGGAGATTGGTATTGCAGACATACATGGCAGTGAAGATTAAGGGGGAGTGTTGGTGACGTGGATCACCAGATTTATTAATCTCCCGTGCCATAAATTTTGTCAACAACTATCCAACTCCCGCATTAAATTCTTCCCTCCTTCTTCTACATTCTTCTATGTATCTGGACACTTCTGCTAGTTAGTGTAATCGTAAAAGCTTCCCCCGTCTCTAAAAAATACTCTGTTTTGTAAATGCACGCAGCTGCTGAGTACTCTGTTTTTTGGAACGGATGTATGCTGCTTTGCTCTGTTTTCTGGAGCGCTTGATGGATGCTCTGTTTTTCTCAAAGAGATGTATTCTGTTTTGTTTTAATACTCAGATATAAAGCTTATAGCGTTCATTCCTCTTTTTCTGTGGGCATTTTTTTTAAGTTGATGCGTTTGAACCAGCAAGCTAAGCCATTGAAACACGTGTTAATATTCGGAAAGGAAGAGCCCAACTTTTCTATTAAGCCATTATATTGTCTGTCAAACATGGAGAAGATGGATAGCTTGTATTATCTTTGTTATTATACGAAGTATTATATAGTTAACAGTTCAAATCAGAATATGGTATAATATATACAGGTTGCATATATGAAATAAAACTTGTTCCTCAATGTTTTCTTGTATCAATAGTCATGTTTCTGTAACAGATTAGGGTCATGCGCACTGTAAAAAATGACACAGATCGTAGCTTTCAATTCATTTATTGTTTTGGGATGTGAATATTTCTCCTTCTTCGTACACTGCGTTTTTTTGCTCATCTACTGAAAAATTATAGATAGTTACAGAGGTCATCACAGAAAGCGATTGAAAATCATGGGTTTAGGATTCAAAATCACGAGTTTAACTTATGGAAAACTTATCAAAATTCTGAAATCCTTACGATATGCTAAAGAATATGCTTAATATTAATAAATACGCCCATATTTCGATATTTTATTTTCAAATTATATTTATGTAGGACGGCATCTCTCACAGATCTGGTGATGAGTCTGTCAAAATTTATATTAACATGCTAATACGTATATTTTTTTGAAATGTTAATAAAAAATATATCATCCCAGATTTCGCTGAACTATATTGCGATATATTATTCTTTACGTCCTCAAAAGAGCATTAACCTATAATAATATATGATGGATGCAATTATTTGTACAGCGTATAAGAAATAATCTGAATGCTACAGCTTAACTGGAGTACGTTGTCGCCAAGTCCTCGGGTTAACTTCCAAAGCTAATAGCACAGCCGCTAACTCGCGGCTGGTGAATGCCTTACGGCTGGTAAAACTTCTGCGTAGTTAAAAAAAAATCTAATGAGCACAGTAAAAAGGTCAGGTTTAGGAAAATAAAGGTCAGGTTTAGGAAAATCTATAGTGTAGGTTAATTATTTAAATTTGGTTTGTATAGATATTAATTTATGTTAATCATTTAAATGTGGTAATTATATGACCTTATATTAATTTCTTAATATGATTAGGTAAATGTGAAAAGATAAATGAAAGATACATTCATAAATACATAAAAGTTACGAACAATAAATCATATTTATGCCTGCATCTTCAATTGTTAACTATCATATTAAGATTTTAGAATAAACAACCATTAATTATACCCATTTCCAATAGATGTAAACCTTGAAACTTAAATATAAGGAATCCTTAGCTTAATCTACCTACTTACAATTTCTTTGTTTGAAAACTCTTACATACAAATAAATTAATCTTAAAACCCTCTAACCCATTAATTTCATGAGAAGAGGATAATGATATTTTAAGTAGAAATTAATTTTAGTAGAAATTAATTGCACACATTATTATGTAATAACAACATATAAATATATAAATATAGTGAAGAAAGAGTTCTACATAGCTGTAAACCATAGTTGCACGGAACCAGTTTGGGAACTTCCCCAATTGGTTGGGAACTCTTTTGGAAACTTGGGAGCTTTTTGGGAACTTCAACATCAAAGAAATGGGAGTTTGGCAACCGGTTTCCTAAACAAAGAGCTTTAAATTAGAATTATATTAAATTAAAATGTAAATATATTTATTCCATTATTACAAATACATAATTTCTTACAAGTATTTTCATTATATTTATTCAAAATATCACTATAAAATTAAGACTAAACTACAAGTAAATATTTTTTCAAAAATTAGTTAAGTAAAAAAACATAATAATACTTACTTTATAGTTGTGGATATGAAAAACTGTTAATACA
This sequence comes from Picea mariana, assembly GCA_032191745.1. NCBI lineage: Eukaryota > Viridiplantae > Streptophyta > Pinopsida > Pinales > Pinaceae > Picea > Picea mariana. The sequence continues at coordinate 66,411 of JASDQU010242761.1, forward strand.
TCTATGTTTTCCTTCAAGCTCAAACTAAACATGAAAGTCCAATAAATCAATACCGTATCCACTACAAGCATTTGTTCCACTCTCTAGATATCATGGATTTTTATTGTATTTTCATATTAGAAGAGTTTTACTAATTTGATTTTTCCAATAAAAAAAGAATAATGCTTCAAATTTGCAAAGATGTTTAAAGTTTATATATGTAAAGTTTAGTTTTAAAAAGATGTTAAAATTGTATATATGTATTTTCACTTTTGTTTCTCATTCTCTAATGGAATATTTAGGGAAATTAAAGTTTCACTATTGTGTTAAATATATTCATATAATTATTAGCACAAATTAAATTAGTAATTTTAATATTGTACTTGTTGCAATAGAAGAAATATCTCTATACATTGTAGTATAAAGTATCATTGTAATTTAAAATATTTTTTGCCGCTCCCAAATTCATGTTTCCTGTAAATTTGAGGGAAACTTTTACTAGTTCCAAACACTCATATCCACGTTCTCAAAGTTCCCACATTTAGGAAACTCATGCAACAAAACTATAAACATTAAAATTAGATTAATGTTGTTTTTTCAATACCTAAAGTAATATATATAAAATCTATTTTTTTTTTCAAAAAACTGTAAACATTAAAATTGAATTAAATCAATTTTTTTTTCAAAAAACTATAAACATTAATATTTAATTAAATTTTTATTTTTTTTCAAAAAACTATAAACATTGAAATTAAATTAATGTTGTTTTTTCAATACCTAAAATAATATATATATATATATATAATCTATTGTTTTTTTTCCAAAATATCATTTTCATTGCAAATCACTTTAGTTGAAGATCACTTACTTAAATAATCTTTCTTCCTAATTATGTGAACATAATTTATTTCCCAATCCACAAAATATACATAGTTTGTTTCCCAAATCACAAAAACATGAATGACTATTTATTTATTGTTTCCTTTTCTTTTTTATTTACACATGTAAGGAATTTTCAACAACCCAATGGAAATTTATGAAATATTACATTGATCTTTTTCAAGATCACTTACTTAAATAATCTTTCTTCATAATTATGTAAACATAATTTATTTCCCACTCTAAAAAAATATACATGGTTTGTTTCTCAATTCACAAAAGCTTGAATGACTATTTAACATAATTTATTTCCCACTCCAGAAAATATACATAGTTTGCTTCTCAATTCACAAAAGCTTGAATGACTATTTATTTATCATTTCCTTTTCCTTTTTATTTACGCATGTAAGGAGTTTTCAACAACCCAATGGAAATTTATGGAATATTCATTGATCTTCCACAATCCGAGAGATAATGTTTAAGGATTGTTTACCTGGAGTAGATTTCTCAATGGACTATTCGTGTGAGCATCGAGAGCGGTAATAATTATCTTTAGGCCTTGCACTAAATAATAATATTTTATGAGAAGTTTACTCATTTATATAGTTCAAGGGTATTAATGTTTTCCCTATATTTAAAATTTCTTAATTTATTGAATTATTCATTCGTAATTCGTTTTAATTTATTTAAATATATAGATTGTTTGAAAAAACAATAAAAAATATTTTTTGAATTAATTAGATAAAATATACAATACAATTTAACATGATGATTTATTATAGATTTCATTCTCTCATTTATTGTAAATTAATCTTAAAATATTTAATTTTCCCCACTTTATAAAGTAATTTTCACAAGTTTTAGGAGTGATGAAATGAGATTCAAACTATTAAAGGAATCGCATAACTATACTAATCACATGTAAAGGAATCACATAGCTATAATAATCACATGTAAGACTTGCCTCTAGTAACTCAAGAAATTTTAGAGGATCATTGATGTGATTATAAATATATATAGAGTGTGTTTATTTTTAAAAGTTTTCTCCACACTCAAACTTGCATATCTTACTTCTCCTTCTCTAAAACTTTAGCAACTATTTATCTTTTATAAGAAAAAAACTACAATTTTTATTCCATTGTATAAGGAAATCACATTATTCAAGTTCTTAGAGAACAATACAAAAAGTGTAATTAAAAGTGCATATAGAATTTACAGGAGTAAAAGTGTATATTGAAAGAAACAACCAATTCCATATCTAAATTATAGGTTTCAATATGATGTGTTCTCTTATTTCTACATAGAGAGGATTTAGGTACAATGATATTCATCTAGGAGGAAAGCTCATCATCCATATCTTTTACTCTATCTCATGAGGAACGATTGGTTTCCCAAATCAATGCATATAATTGCTAAGATATCTCATTTCCATCATGATTATCATCCATAAAATTCTACTTGTTTACTTTTGATATCTCCCCTTTTTCCTTGGAGGGTGTGTTCAAGTACGAGCACACCTAGATTGTAGATGTCCTTGAAGTTTATATATCAAGAATTGAAATGTTGTTTTCTCATAATTTGACTATTTAATGTATTTGACATGTTTCCATTTAAGTATCGCTATGTTTGAAGAAACTTCATAATATCTATCTCAAAATAGAAGTGAGTATATGTGTCTAATATTTCTATAGAATTTTCAAGATCCATTTTCATGTAAGTGCCCAAATCATTCCCAATATACTCAAAAAAATTTAAATAGTAGAAATGTAGAGGAAAATTGGGAAGGAAAATCCAAACTAGAATTCAAATAATTGACATAGAGCTAGATAATTGGTAACTTCCCCAAAACCACATAATGCTTTTAAACTCCATTTGATAATCCACATGATAATAACACTAAAAATAAAAACAACTATTCAAGAAAAGAAATATATCACAATTCTTTGTCCAAGTTGACAAAAGTAGATGACATAAATATAAAGTAGGAGGTCAATAATTGTTAAACAAAAAATTAACAAAAAAATGAATGCACATTTCTCAAATATTAAATGTAGATGGGATACCCTTGGTGTTTTAATATCCACCATTGATACCTTACTGGAAAGATTCAAAGTATGGATAGTAAGAACACAAGAAGACTTTGAAGCATTTCAAATGGTAATGTTTTTTTTTAACTACATCTAGAATGAAAAAGGTTTTGATGTTGAAGGAAACCCAATACCCACCACTAATCCATGCAATGAATGCCAAGATAAGAATTTAATCGTTGAAAATATCATAATCAATCCACCAGAATAAATCCTCCAATTGTTTGTACCCTTGTAAAGAAAATAATTTTGGACGAAAAGGATCCCTAGTCCATGCTACAATTTTTGTTTCAAAGTGACCATGTCATTGGTAGAGTTCATCCACATCCATACTATTTTCCTAAGGGTAAGACTCGATCATTTTATGGAATGTTGTGATTATATTAATATTTGCAAAAAACAAATGGAATACAAGGATTTCATAAAACACCGGACATACAAGCATTTTTCCAAACAATTTCCATGCATCCTTATCTTCACTTTTAATATTTTTACCTCCATTGCAAAAATAAAGTGCCAATATAAACAACTAGCACATACATGTTTCATCAAACAATTCGACAACATATTTTCTTGAACATAATGAAATGTCACATTTTATTGTATAGTGTGGGAAGTATTTAATATTTAATTCATTTAGAATGGCCTATTATCATAACATATTTCACCTTAGCGTAAGTCCTTCACAAGGTAAAAGATTAGAAGTGTTTCCACTATCATCGGGACAACTGCTTCCCTCATTTTAGTGAATAATAAATCCAACATAAGTAAGGATTCCCTAGTATCCCCCAGGCTTCCTAATATAAGAAAATATATGTCTTAGTTCACCTATGTAAATACCATAATTTACACTAATGGGCTGTGACATATCATGTATAGATTAGGTTCAAATAGAAGATAAATTGTATATTTACGATTTTCTCTATCTAGGGTTATTTTAGAGGATTCATTGAGTGACTATATAATGCAAAATTAAGCCCAAATCGTCCATATCTAAATATTACATAGGGATTTCATAAAACTTGCATAAAGGATAAATAAATTAGAACACTAAATAAGTTGTAATAGTAGTGTATTTCAACTGCTTAAATTATTGAGAACAATTGAATTTTAGGGAGAAAATAAGGAATAAAACTAGGGTTTAAGTAATTAAATCTCAAAATTCAAAAAACATATAACATCCAAAAATATCAATATGTCCAACCCTAAAATGGCTATAATAAAATACAACCAAGGAAATTTTTAAAACAAATTGATTTTTATGTCAAACATATGCAAGAAAACCCTAGGAATTTAGGTCAACAATATGAAATAAAACACTAGATATTTCGGATTTAAATGGTTGAAAATTAAATGAAATCTAAGAAAATTCAAGATTTCCCCTAAAATAAATATACAATACAATATATAGCATCTTGTGGCATGAAAAATCCCTAATCCATTGAATTCGATTAGATTACAACCTTCGTTCCTTAACAAAAATTAGAAAGCCACGGGATGGAGAACGATGTGCTAAAAATGCCCAAATAGATCAAAAACCGTTGCCACAACATAAAAACGCAAGGTTCTAATCATGAAATTAATATAACACATATCGAATAGTCAAGAAATGGGATCTAATTGTGACTAAAAATGATACCTCTGAATCAAGAAGATAATTAGACTCAACATCCAACAACATCCAACTTGGAGACTTGTCACAATAACTCCACTTCTGCTACACCTATTAGACTATTCTCAAACTTTGGAAAGCTTATCATCTTCGCTATCATCATTGAAGGCCAACAAAAACTTAGAAACAATTCAATTTCTCCATGTTTACTATCTTGATTAACATGTCTATAGGATTTTGGCTAGTGTGTAGATTTTATAGGTTTAGTTACATACATCTTTTGAAATTGATCATATGAAATGGTACCAAAGATATATATGCTAAGTATTATAATGGAATACTAATTTATATACAATATGAATGGAACTCTAGTTTTCAGTGTACAACCTACTATTTTCCTATTTCTTTCCCAATTCCTCCATAAAATATTTATAACTAAATCATCTCTTTACTAGTCTCTGTAATAACGACATACTCGTTTTCCATTTTTGAAACTACAACAACCTTTTTCAATTTCAAAATAAAACTTAATTGTGTACAACCTAAAGAAAAAACACGCCCTTTGGTGCTCCTCCTTCTATGTATATCACACGCAATATCTAAATAAATATATTGCTTTAGAACAATGTTTGAACGTCAAAAACATAATGGCTAAGTAGTAGTACATATAAAATACATGAGAATCCACTTTATTTCCTTCTAATGCTATTTAGTTGGATTGTTCATATTCCTATTCAAACTCCTAGGACATGTGCATTATCCAGCCTTGTGTATACAATCGAATACATCAATCTGCCAACTACCAATCAATATGTAACTTTGGACATGTAGTCTATCTAATCCTATGTATTGGGACTCTAATTCTTAGCAAGTTTGAAATGGATGGACAAAGGTGTACTAATTGGTTTCACATCCTTCATTTTAAGCATTTCCAACACCTTCCTTATGTACTCACCTAGAGACAAAGTCATATTGAAATGTTTCGTATCTTTTTTTGTTCTCATAACAAGGATTTTCTTTGCAACACATAATTTCTTCATTGCAAATGAATTAGCTAATTTTTGTTTTGAGAACATCTATATCCTAGATATTAGACCCTGCAACAAGCATGTCATCCACATACAATAACAAGATGATATAGTTGTCAGTATCTAGTCTCTTAAAATGAAGACAATGGCCATAATGACATCTACTATAACCTTGTTATGCCATAAACATATTAAATTTGAAATACCATTTCCTTGGACCTTGATTCAGGCCATCCGATCTATTCTTAAACATGCATACTAATTTATCCTTCCCTTTCACCTCATACCCATGTGGTTATTGCATATAAATCTCTTCCTCCAAATCCCCATGGAGAAAACTTATCCTTACATCTAATTGTTTAATATGAAAATATTAGATTTCCACTAGACTTAAAATGGTTATAATTGAGGTCATTTTAATAACAAGAGAAAATATTTCATCCAAAACTATACCTTTCTTCTGTGTAAACCTCTTTACAACAAGTTTGGGCTTGTAACCTTTTTTCCCTCCATCTTCATTCAACATATATAGACATATATTCTACAATTCTATTTTACATGCAAGAAACTAAACCAAGTCGCAATTTTTCTTATGTGGCAAGGAGTCCATATCCTCTTTCATACATCTTTCCCACTTCTTTTTGGTTTCTACCTGCATTAATTCTTCATATTTTTCTAGTTCACGAGAATCGATTAAGAATACATAATACATTGAAGGAGAGTATCACTCATGGGGTCTATTTAACCTAGTAGATATTCAAATAGTATTTTCATGAGTTTGAGGTAACTATTGTTGTTATTTTTGTTTGTGAGAATTTTGATTTTATAGAACCTTTGGGATTTCATTTTATATGTTTTCATCAAGCATTGTGTATTCTATGTTTTCCTTTTTCTATTTCTTTGCCTACAACTAATCGTTGTACATGACCTTCTCATTGAATAGCACATCTCTACTCCTAATGATTTTTTTTATTTTGATAATACCATAAGTGATAACCAATATCATTAAATCCATATACCATAAGTGACAACCAATATTATTAAATCCATATAGCACATCTCTACTCCTTGTAACGACCCGAATTAATTAAACGATTAAAGATTTTAAAGAAAAATCAGTTAAAGAAAATAAGCATGATTAATTGTGTGATAATCAAACTGAAGAATGCATTTAATGAACTGTGACAGAAATTAAGGGAAAATAAATAAAATAATGTAAGAACAGGGATGGCGTAGGCTGCCAAGGGTGGCGTATGCAGGGCAAGAAGCCCAGAAATCCCGAGAAGATAAGGAAAATGTTAATGAAACCGAGTATGGGGGATAGAGGGTGGTTGTGAGGAGTAACTGCGTAAGGTGGTCGGGAGGAACAAGGCGGGGAAGGAGGGGGATGTGCGGGCCATTCGGAGGGGGAATGGATGCAGGAAAAATGAACTTTTTGCCATTTTTACAGTGAGCCGAGAGCTGGACTGTGGGGCGTGTGTGCTCAGAGAGAGACACAGGACTTACTGGTTATATCATATTGATCAGGGAGGCACGTGTTGCTGGAGGTTTTGGGCTCGGGGGCCAGGATATCCATAGACATCCTGGAGCTAGGTCGTTTTCCTAGTTGGCAGGGTGGACAGTAGATTTGGGCAGTTATTTTGTGTTTATGGCAGGTCTGGACTGAGTAGCAGGGCATCAAGACAACAAGACAGCAAGGCAGCA
>JASDQU010242761.1:78561-111743 GCA_032191745.1 Picea mariana
GATGACAGTAGACCTTCGAGCCCAGGAAGCAACTTTAAATCAGTAGCTCGAAGTCAGGAAAAAGCAAGAGGAGATATTATGGAAACAGAAATTGCGAGTGCAATGGCTTCGGGAAGGGGAATGAAACACTAAATTATTTCATAGAACCGTCATTCAGAGGCGGCATACCAACAAGATCACTCATCTCCTTTTCGATGAGGGGGACACTGTTCATTCCAATGAGGACATGGAAAACACCTTGACAGGTTACTTTCAAAATCTCCTCACGGAACCAAGAATAGATAGATAGGAGGCTATCAACAAGGTAACACGGCATGTACCATCCCTCGTAACCCTGAAGCAAAATGCAACCCTCTTACGCCCAATAACAATAGAGGAAGTGGACCAAGCTCTTCAAGAGACCCCTAAGGGCAAAGCTCCAAGCCACGATGGGTTCACAAGCGAATTTTTCCATCAGTGCTGGCCGCTGATCAGAACAAAAGTTTGGGAGATCTTAGAGGATTCCCGTGCCACTGGCCAAGTTCTCCAGGCTCTCACTGCCACCTTTATAACTTTAATTCCCAAAGAGGGGCATGCACATCATCCCAAGCAGTTCAGACCAATAGCTCTGTGCAATGTCATTTACAAGCTTATTACCAAGGTCATAGCCAAGAGACTCAAGCCCATCTTACCCACTATAATTTCTCCAGAGAAATCAGGCTATGTGGAGGGAAGACAAATCCTTGATAGCGTCATCCTTGCACATGAGGTGGTCCACCTCCTACAGAAGACCAAGACCCCAGGTATGCTTCTCAAACTAGACCTCTCCAAAGATTTTTACAAAATCAGCTGGGAGTATATGCAGGAAATGCTCCTAGATTTTGGCTTCGATCAGAGCTGGGTAAAGTGGATAGTAAATATAACCTCCTCAGCTTTCTTTTCTATTCTCATCAATGGTGTCCCGTCGAATCCTTTCTCTCCCTCGAGAGGAATCAGGCAAGGTGATCCCCTCTCCTCGTTCCTGTTCATTATCCTAGCCGAAGGCCTTAGCAGATCCATTCACATAGCCATTGACTCCAATCGCCTGACAGGTCTATCCTTGCATGGTATCTCCCCGCCCATCTCTCACAGCCAATTTGTTGATGACACCCTTTTGATGGGCAGTCCCACTGTCCGGGAAGCCAACTCCCTCCAGAACATTCTGCAAACCTTCGCTGACGCCTCGGGCCTAGAATGCAACAAGGACAAGTCCCAAATTTTCTTCTTCAACACCCCTCCTCCGGTCCAGCATCACGTCACTGGCCTCAATGGTTTCAACAGAAGCTCCCTTCCGTCCAAATACCTAGGCATCCCCTTAATTGATGATGCCCTTCAGAACTCCTCCTGGGAATACCTTCTTTCTTCCTTCACCAAAAATCTCTCCTCCTGGACCTTCAGAGCTCTTAATCTCCCCAGCCGCCTCATCCTGCTCCAAGCCGTTCTCCAAGCCCTCCCGATCTACACCTTCTCTGCGCTAGCTGCCCCAAAGGTCATCCTCACCACTATCAAAAGCATTCAGTGAAAATTCACTTGGCAAGGCCTCAACANGGACAAAATCTGTCGGCCCAAGGAGCAAGGAGGCCTGGGCTTGAGGGATCCTTTCATTATGAACAAGGTGCTAAGCGCCAAAATCTGGTGGCGATGGTTAAAAAGCCCCAGGGACCTTTGGGCCCGACTCTAGAGGAATAAATATGCTCCGGGTGTGGCAGAGAAGAATCTAGTCTGTTGGAATGAGGATAGCCCAGGCTCTTTAATTTGGACGAAAACTAAACAAAACTAACCATTAGTGACTGATAACGCCTTTTGGGAAATCAGAAATGGGAAAACGACCCTTTTTTGGCATGACTCCTGGCAACAATGGCCGATTCTGAGCAAGGAGGACTGGGCCCCTACCATATGCAACTCAGCCACTCGAGCAGGCCTAACAAAAGTCGCTGACTACTGGAGGGATACCCCCCTAGGGAACACGTGGAGTCAATGGTCTCTGGACAGGGACAATATTGACTTGGAGGCAGGTGTGGACTTAACTCCGTGGCAGGAAGAGATGGCGAAGCGGAAAATTCCAAGTATAGCGGGAGAGGATATCTTAAGATGGGGATAAAAACCATAAGGAACCTTCAATACAAAGGAGGCATATCAGCTCAAAGCTCCTTTATACCCTCTCCATAACATGAAACAGTTGTGCAAGCTGTGGAGTCTCAAGCATTGGCCAAACATCACCCTCTTCCTCTGGCTCGTGAATCACTCTAGCATACTAACCTGGGATAATCTGGTGAGGAGGGGCTTTGCGGGACCCTCTGTCTGCCTACTCCGTGGGGTGGCAGAGGAAATGATGAATCACCTTCTTAACTCTTGCCCCTATACAACTCAAATTTGGGATCAAGCGGCGCTCATCATGCGCACCTCGAACCGCTGTCGGGATAGCATATTGACCACAATCACAGAGTGGAGGGATCAAGCTTTCCAATCACCCCTCCTCAACCAGGTTTGGCAATTACTACCGGGCTTCATCCTATGGAAAACTTGGAAAGAAAGGAACCGAAGGCTCTTCAAAGATCGGTCCCTATCTTGGTAACACTGTTGGCATCAATGCTGTCAAAATATCTAGAAAACTCTGAATCTTCAAGAGTGATCTGGATTGGATGCTAATATCAACCAAGCTGAACTTCACATCCTTCGGTACTGGGCTCCTTCCTCCATAGCCACGGCTTTGCCCTGCTCTCCCTAGTCCTGTCTCCCCAGTAGCACCTCCTTTTGGTCTCCTCCACTAGAGGGCTTCCTCAAGCTCAACTTTGATGGGGCCTCCAAGGGCAATCCGGGCCCTGCAGGCTATGGAATTGTTTTTCGCAACCACCAGGGGACTGTCCTTCTCATCAGCGCAGGCACCTTAGGACATTCCACAAACAATGTAGCAGAATTGTGGGGTCTTACCAGGGTACTGCAACTAGCCATTGAAAACAACTTCACCAAGCTAATTGTGGAGGGTGATTCTCAAATCCTCATCAACTTGCTATGGCGAATTTTGAATGGTGCGAATCCAGAGCGTATCGCGCCTAGCTAGAGACTCTTGCATGGGCTGCAGATCATTTCAGCCTCTCTACAACCAAAATTGACCCTCATCCCATCTCACGTCAGAAGGAAGGCGAATCAAGTTGTGGATGACCTAGCCAATATGGGAATTAACCGGGGCGAGCCAGAACTTGTTTGTAACTCAGCCCTGGATCCTGAGCATCCCCTACTCCATCATTGCATACACAAAGCTAGGACAACAGACACTCCCCCGGATGGGGTGCTAGGCGGAGACAGCTGGCGAGGGAAGGAATATGGACGGTGCCAACAAGGCACAGAGCCACGTGACAGGCCCTTGCCTCCGTCCGCCACCCTCCGGGAATATTAATTGAGCACTTAAGGTGATGGGAGGGTGCGCTTATTGGCCTGATCCTCTGCTCTTTGTTATGGCTCAGGCGATTTCTTACGTTGTTGTGTTATGGTGTCACTGCTTCTGCTGGTGGATAGCAGAGCTTCCTCCCCCGCTTCCATGGCTAGCGTCTAATTGGTCCCTGGAGGCACCCCACCACGACCTTCACTGCGACCTCCACTGCATAAACACCATGCCTAAGCATAGGAGGCATCTAAGAGGGAAACCACGAAGGGGCTCTCCATGGCGACCTCAGCGACCCTCCTTCTTCGCGCATGACAGGTCTTCCCCGCCACCTCCGTCGACTGTAAGCCATTCCCCGCCACCTCAACCGACTGTAAGCTCGAACCCCCTGGAATCGATCCCCCAGTCACCTTATCCTTCGTTGCGCTTTATTTTTGCTCCCTCTAGAACTGAACCGCAACCCAATCAAAGCTCGGCCTTCCCCAACAATTTAGGTGAAGAACCGCCACCTTAAAGGCGTGCTTCTGGAAGCACTGGAACCCCGTCCGTTGACGCCACCACAACTGAGCAGGTTAAGTATAAACTGGGCATTCTCTATGGCCTAGTATTTGAGCTGCGCTAGGGCGTCGAGGACCTACAATTCCGCTTACAGTTGTCAAACGATAGGGTCACGCTCTTCCTCCAGCTTCTCTCCTCGCTGTATGAAACCTTCATCTCAACCTCGGTCGATGCAGACAACGTAGATGGCGAGGCAATGGAGAGCGCGACTCCAACGTAGGCACAGGGCGCAGCCACCACTACAGGCGATGTGGTCATGCAGAGTGAAACAACACCACTACCGGAGTTCATCGTGAGGCACGATAGGGAAGCCGAGAAGAAGGAAGAGGTCAAGATGCAGTGGGGTGATGGGACGACAGTCGTGGAGGAGGAACCTTCGACAGGCGACTTCAACGCCACCTGGGCAGGTTACGCACCAGGTGTTTAGTTCATGTTTTCTTAGAAGTCTGGTTTAGTGACTGTTGCTTTAGCTGGAGCACCACCTTGTTTCTAGACATTACACTTTATGGTTTTTGCTTTGTTCTAGATGAATGGGTTGCTGACTGGGCTGGTTTCCCCTCTGTTGGGGCAGCCAAGAATTTTCAGTTGAACAAACACTTTGTTCTGTAACTCTTTTTGCTTATAGCAGGCTCCTAATATAATATACTTCTTACTTACAAAAAAAAAAATCAAACAAATGATAGATAATTCTTTTATTATTATTATTTTGAAATGATATGCAAAATGAAAAAAGAATTTAATTAATTAATATCACCAAATGATTTTATGAAAATGAGAAACCANGATATTATTTGATGAAGTATTGAACCCATTATTCAAAATAGTCAAACTTGCTAATGAGCAAAAGAATAAATACATAATCATAATTTAAACGAAAGTAAACATTTGATAAAAATTAACTTTTTTGTTTAAATTGATATTTTTATGCTCGTTTCTAACTTTTGACATATACTCTTGTAATGAATGTCTCATACTAAAGTGAATGTCTTAAGTTTGTCTCAAAGTAAGCCAAGGAATGGAACTATTTGAAAAGGTTGATTCTGTAGCTCATTATAATTATCAAGATTCTAATAGGGGCCCTTTAAATTTTGTAAAAATATAGGGGGAGTTGTTGGGGCCCAACAAGCTCCCACAACACACGACCAAGAGCTATGACCTCCGACTAGGCTCAGGTTCCAGTGCCTATTCCTTCGGGTTTCGCGGTTTGTAAAATCACGGTACAAGGGGTATCCCTGCTCCTTGGAATCCCCGGTTGTCGAAATGCTGAAATCCCAATGACCCGAGACCTATGGCTCAGATCTCTCTCAGATCGACAGCTACGCTTATTTTGGCATTTCGCGTTTCATGAAATCAAGGTACAGGGGTTATCCCTGCTCCTTGGAATCCCCAGTTGCCGAAATGCCAAAATCCTGATGACCCGAGATCTACGACTCAGATATCACTAGGATCGACGGCTATGCTAATTTCGGCATTTCGCATTTCATGAAATCAGGGTACAACAGATATCCCTGCTCCTTCGAATCCCCGGTTGTCGAAATGATGAAATCTAGATGACCCGAGATCTACGGTCCACGTCCAACCTCGTTATTTTTCTATTTCACGATTAGAGGTTTTGGGACACAAGGACCTCTGTCCCCGCTCCTTGGAATCCCTAGTTGGTGAAATACCAAAATATCTTGATGTTCAATCAACGACTCACAATAATCCCTGAGATATATGGTCCACGTTGAACCTTGCTATTTCGCTATTTCATGATTCAGGGTTTTGGGAGACAAGGACCTCTGTCCTTCCAACTTGTGATACCCAAAATCGCGATGTGGACCGACGGTCTAGATCTGTTTGACATCGATGGCCACTATTCGTCCTGAGCTTTGGACATCAAGAAGCCCTCACCACTAATCGCCTCGCAGTTCCACCTTATTCATCGACTTGTGGGGTTTCATCGTTCCTCCTCAAGGACTCTCCACTGTCCATTTAGATCTTCGAGATCTCCTCTCCTGGATCTATGCAGTGTTAAAGCCTGCACTCCTACCTCAAATCCGACGATCCGCGGGATTCTCCAGCATGATCCAACGCTCAACGATGTTCTTCCTCTTGAGCTTTTACTCGCTCCAGAATTAGAATATTTTCTAAGTCTTCGGAGACTCGGTCTTCGCTTCTTTCAGGGAATGAGTTGATGGATCTCGATAACACTTTCTGAAGTATTGTTCCTCCTGAGCTTTGTCTAGTTCAGACTTTGATTTCCCGTGCACTCCTTTTGTCTGAGGGATTTCGATAAATCAAATCCACGATATTTCTCGTAGAGAAATTCCTCCTGATTTCCTTACATTCCTCTCTAGCTCGATGCACACGTTGCAGATCTCCCAATGAAGAGAAATAATTGAAACTGGAAAAACTCACAGTTCCATCCACTTGTTCATGTAAACAGAAATGACAGAAAAATGCACATAGTCCACACACCATATATTTGGATCAATTTTTCTTTTTTTATATTCACAAGTGCCCAATGCCTAGATAATACATTCAAAATTATAGTAACTCTAAAACTGAGATCTCCTTCTTAAACCGTAGTTCTCTCTTACAATTAATTTCTCTCTGTATTGTAGCTAACCCCAACTGAGCGTACAAACTTCTACTTAACTCAAAAATATTTCTAGGGTTTCCCTTGGCTACTAGCCTACTCTAAAATTCATCCTACGCTATCTTAGTTAAGTCACATTCCAGAGTCGTAGTGGAAACTCCTACTCTGTTTACAATTTTCAAAACGTGCCTCAAAGGGTAAAATTCAGCATTGGTTCAAGCGTGCCTCCAAAGGTAAATTCCGGTGTTGAATGAAGGCAGATTTAAAAATCGGTTGTAATTGCCCATGTTGAATTTATGGAAGAACTCTCAGCTGTTGAGTGGTCCCACCTCTGTGCGCTTTCCAGCAACGCTCCTACAACACAAAGGTTATTATGATGGTCATAGCTACAACATGCAACATTGATCAAAATAATGTCATAAGAAATAGATGTATATCTGAATAATCACACCTGGGTTGCATAATTCCTTTGAATGTGTTGGATCTTGAGATCCTTCTGGATCTATGGAAAGAGATCTCTTCTCCTGCAAATACCCTTTAAACCTTAACAATTTAAACATATGTGAGAACATACCTTTGATAGAATTTGCAGGTAGTGGCACCATCTTGTAGCAGCGACAATGATCACCAACTCTTAAGAACTTCAAGGGTGACTACAACTGGTACTACGTCTGATACTTCAACTAGTACTGCAATTGGAATTAATACTGCAACTGGTTTTGAGACTGCAACTCCAACTGCAACTTAGGGTTTTATGAGGAAACCCTAATTTTTCAAACTTCAAATTTGAAATTTTGATAGAGGGGATAGATGCATTGAGCTGAGGTGAGTAAGCTGGTGCAATCAGATTTGTGAAAATCCAAATTTTACCCCCTCAAACTTGACCAACGGATTTCTAGACTCGTGCTTCAGGTTTTCTAGTACCTCTAGTTTTCTAGTACTTATGGTACTCTGGCACTTCTGGTTTTTTGGTACTTCTCGTACTTTGTGAAAACTAGGGTTTCACTTTCTATGAGATCTACCCACTGAAAAGGTGCGCTGAAGGTGCCAAATAATTCGTTCGGTTATGAAGGACTTTTCTAGATGGTTTTGAGGCTGAAAATATTCTTCAATAAAAAGCCCTAATTTTCATGTATGACAATAGTGACATTTTTCTTCTTCTTTTGAAAGATGCTCTCTTCAGCTTAGCTCTAATACCATGTTAAGGTTTAAGCTATTATTAGGTCTATTTTTAATTTACTAGATAACCATAGCATAGATAGGATCATTTAGAAATACACAATCACAAGAGACAGATCATTTATCCTGGGAAACCCTCATTGGGGAGAAAACCCAACAAAAGCTTTCTTAATATAGATAGCCAATACAATGCCAAGAGAATAAACCAAACAATACATAAAATCCTCTCCCAAGTAGTGTGCCTCTCTCTCTCTCTTGTTCTCCAACTGCAGCTTCAAACATGCATTCTGATGATCAAGTGAGTGAGTGAACAAATGAGGCATTGGCCTCTCTTATTTATACAATATGGCAGGTGTTGAACCGAGGTGTCTTTTCACCGGCAGAGCCGAATTCTCATTTTGGGTAGTTATAACAACTTTAATATATTTTGGGGGTCGATATCTCATTTAGCATATTACAATTAGGGTTTGACCAATCCACAAAAGGGGATCTGGTCATCTACAATGCCCGACATGATCAATCCATAAAAGAGGATTGATCTAATGAATAATACGTCAACAATAGAATAGAATACTCTTTGCAGTTACAATATTTCAACACCGCGAACATATAATATGCGGAGAACATTGTGAAAAAACCACTCCAAACGTATGGTTTTCAAGAAAAGGAAAAATTAGGAGTTTTTTTTTATATGTCACCACGGCTATGACAAAGGAAGGTTTTGTATAAAACATTGACATTCAGGAACAAGGAAAAGATTATGGGTGTAGCAGCGACAAAGAAAGATGTTCTACAATTGGGTTGTGAGGTAGGGACACCTAGTATTGAAAAAGTTGGAAATAGCAAGAAACACACAAGGAATAGCAATGAAACCATGGCAATGAATCTTACGCGTCAACGAGGGTTGAAATAAGTGCAAATCAAAAACCTGCAAACCATAACAATAGGTCCAACTGCTTGCAAAGTTGAATAACAACCAACCATTGAACAACCACAAAGAGGTCCAAATTCAGTTGTAGGACCTCAACTTTGCAAAATTGAATCAAACAACAACAATCAACATCAAACCAATGAACAAAAAAGAATCAACTACTTAAACAATAATGTGTGTGAAAAAGAACATTGTCGAAATACACTGTAGACAACGTTGTGTCAAAAAAGGAAGTAAATTGTATTGTAACACAGTTGTAGAATAAACATTTAAGGATGTGAGGCCTGTTAGGTAAATACTTAAGGTTGTCAGAACCATCGATGGGCGTTGTGTTGTGCAATGATTCAATAATACATACGTAACAATGAAAACAAATCTCGAAACATGCAACAGTAAAGAAAATTAGAAAAAGTAAAAAATAATAACAAAATTAATAAAAAATAAATAATAATAAAACAATAGTTCGAACACTCGAGACTATGCTAAATTTTTTTTGTCAGAGGACAAAGTAATATGAAAATTGACTATCCATGCTCAAAAGATTGAATATCCAAACTTTTGAATATGAATAGTACAAATTCAAGAACACCTTTGATGATAAAAACTTTGGATATGCCAACATATAAATCATTGGGAATAGCGAAGATGACAATAAGACCTCAAATATATTATCCAACAAGATCGCGACGTATATGGATTTTTTGATTGTATAAAAAATAAAAAATAATGGTTTTTGCTCTGTAGTTCGAACAATAAAAATTATGCAAAAATTTGTAGTCAAACGAAAAACTAATATAAAGTCAACGAATTGACAATCGCTAAAAAATTTGGATAACTAAACATTTCAGAATGAATACTACAAATTAAAAAATATCGTAGATGTTAAAAACTTTGGATATGACAACATATAATTCATTGAGAATAGTGAAGATGGCAATAACACCTCAAATCTATTATTCAATGACATCATGACATATATGGGTTTTTTTTATTATATAAAAAATAATATTTTTAGTTATGTAGTTTGAACAATAGAAAGAATGCAAAAATTTGTAGTCAAACCACGCACTACTATAAAGTCAACGTATTATCGATTGATGATCATTGTAGTCCCTCTGCGCCTTCGACAGGGACTAATAACAACGAATAAATGTAGCCAAGAAAGATTCCTACAAGATATAAATGTAGCAAAAAAAGAGTCCTACATAGAATTGTAAACATTAAAATTGGATAATGTTATTCTTTCCATATCTAAAATAAATAATATATATATAATCCATTTTTTTTTCAAAATATCATTTTCATTGCACATCACATTAAAATTGGATAAATGTTATTTATATAAAATCTATTTTTTTTTAAATATCATTTTAAATGCACATCACTTTAGTTCGATATCACTTATATAATCTTTCTTCTTAATTACATAGTTTAATTCCCGATCCATAAAATATAGATAGTCTTTTTCCCAATTCACAAAAGTTTGAATGACTATTTATTTATAGTTTCCTTTTCCTTTTTATTTAATGTAAGAAAATTTCAACAACCCAATGGAAATTTAAGCAATATTACTTTGGTCTTCCACAATCCGAGAGATGAGGTTTACGGATTATTTCCCTCGAGTAGATTTTTCAATGGACTATTCGTGTGAGTATCGAGAGCGTTAATAATTATCTTTAGGCCTTGCACTAAATAATAATATTTTATGACAATGTTACTCATTTATATAGTTCAAGGGTACTATATTTAAAAGCTCTCAATTTATTGTATTATTTACTGGGTGTTCATTTTAATTTATTTAAATATTTAAATATATAAAAAAAATTATAAAATATTGTTTCTAGAATTAATTAGGTAATATATAGAATACACTTTAGCATGATGCATTTATCATGGATTTCATTTACCAATTTATTGTAATTAGACTTAAAATATATAATTTTCCCCCACTTTATCAATTAACTTTTACAAGTTTATTATGGATTTTATTTACCAATTTATTGTAAATTAATCTTAAAATATATAATTTTATCCCACTTCATCAATTAATTTTCGCAAATTTTAAGATTAATGGAATGAGATTCAAACTATTAAAGGAATCTCATAGCTATAATAGTCACATGTAGGACTTGCCCCTAGTAACTCAAACTTTCTTAGAACATCATCCATGTGATTATAAATATATAGTGTGTGTATTTTTAAATATTTTCTCTACACTCAAACCTGCATATATTGTTTTTCCTTCTGAAATTTTTTAGCAACTATTTATCCTTTATAAGAAAAAAAATGCATTTTTTATTCCATTATAGAAGGAAATCACATTAAGTTTTCATAGAACAATACAAAAAAAGTAACTACAGGTGTATATAAAACTTACATGAACACTAATGTATATTGCTCTTACGATAATAATGTGAAACAATTAATGTACATGTTATTTCTTTTTCAAAAATAATCTTGTATCCTTACCATTTTTCCCTTCTTCCTTTTTACCCCTTTAAGAAAGTAGCTATGGTACTATAAGTAAAAAATAAAGTGATCAAGACTCATAGAAGGAACCAATTCTATATCTAAATCATAGTTTTCAATAAAATGTGTTCTCTTGTTTCTACATGGAGATGATTTAGGTTAAATGACCTTCATCTAGAAGGAAATTCCTTCATACATGTCTTCCACTATATCCCATGACAAATGATTGGTTTCCCAAATCAATGCATGAATTTGCTAAGATATCTCATTCCAATCATCATTATCATCCACAAAATTCTAGTTGTTTACTTTTAATATCGTCCCTTTTTCCTTAGAGGGTGTGCTCAAGTATGAGCACACCTAGGTTGTAGATGTCCTTGAAGTTGATATATCAAACATTGAAATGTTTTTTTCTCATAATCTAACACTTGAATGTATTTGACATGTTTCCATTTAAGTATCACTATGTTTGAAGACACTTCATAAGATATATCTCAGAATAGAAGTGAGTATACGTGTCTAATATTTCTATAGAATTTTCAAGTTCCAATTTCATGTAAGTGCTTAAATCATTCCCAATATACTAAAAAACCTTGTAAATAGTATAAATTTAAAGGAAAAGTGGGAAGGCAAATCCATACTAGAATTCAAATAATTGGCATAGAGCTAGATAATTGGTAACTTCACCAAAACCACAAAACCTTTTTAAACTCCTTTTTATAATCCATGTGATCACAACACTAAAAATGAAAACAACCTTTAAAAAAAATAAATATATCACAATTCTTTGTCCAAGTTGAGTAAAGAAAATGACATATTTCTCAAATATTAAATGTAGATGGGATACCCTTAGTGCTTTAATGTCCACCATTGATACCTTATTGGCATGATTCAAAATATACATAGTAAGAATACTAGAATACTTTGAATCATTTCAAATGGTAAAGTTTTTTTGTACTACATCTAGAAAGGAAAAAGGTTTTGATGTTTAAGGGATCCCAATACCCACCATTGATCCATGCAATGGATCTCAAGATAAGAATTGAATCTTTTAAAATATCAAAATCAAACCACCAGAATAGATCCTCCAATTGTTTGTACCCTTGTAAGGTAAATGATTTTGGGTGATAAGAATCCCTAGTCCATGCTCCAATTTTTGTTTCAAATTGACCATGCCATTGGTAGAGTTTTTCCACATGCATAATGTTCCCCCCCCAAAATAACTCGAACATATTATGAAATGTTGTCATTGTATTAATATTTGCAAGAAAAAAATGGCATACAACAATTTCATAAAACATTAGACATACATGTATTTTTCCAAACAATTTCCATGCATCCTTATCTTCACTTTTAATATCTTGACCTCCATTTCCAAAATAAAGTGCCAATATAAAAAAAATATCACATACATGTTTCATCAAACAATTGGACAACATATTTTGTTGATCATAATGAAATGTCACATTTTAGTGTATAGTATGGGAAGTATTTAATATTCATTTCATTTAGAATGGCCTATTATCATAACATATTACACCTTAGCGCAAATCCTTCACAAGGTACAAATATTAGAAGTGTTTTCAGTGCCACCGGGAAAACTACTTCCCTCATTTTAGTGAATAAAGAATCCAACATAAGGAAGGATTCCCTAGTATCCCTTAGGGTTCCTAAGATAAGACAAGTCTCGTCTTAGTTCACCTATGTAACTAACCAAATTAAGACCAACAAACTATGACATATGATGTATAGATTAAGTGCATACACAAGATAAATTTTATATTCAGGGTTTTATCTTTCTCAGGTAATTTTAGAGCATTCATTGAGTGACTATCTAATGCAAAGTTAAGCTCAAATAGTCCATATATGAAAATTAAATAGGGATTTCATAAAACTTGCATCAAGGAAAAATAAATCACAACACTAAATAAGTTGTAATAGTAGTGTGTTTCATCCACTTAAATATATTACAAACAAGTGAATTTTAGGGAGAAAATAAGGAATAAAACTAGAGTTTAAGTAATTAATTCTGAAACTTCAAGAACATATAACCTCCAAAAATATCAATATGTCCAACCCTAAAATGGTTATAATAAAATCCAACTAGGGAAATTTTTGAACATAAATGATTTTTATGTCAAACAGATGCAAGAAAACCCTAGGAATTTAGGTAAACAATATCAATTAAAACGCTTGATGTTTAGGATTTTGATGGTTGAAAATTAAATGTGAGTTAAGAAAATACTAGATTTACCCTAAAAAAAAGATACAATAAAATATATAGCATCTCACGGCATGCAAAATCCCTAATCCATTGAATTGGATTAGATTGCAACCTTTGTTCCTTAACCAAAATTAGAAAACCATGGGATGGAGAAACGCAAGGTGATAATCATGGAAATAATACAACACATACCCAATAGTCAAGAAATGGGATCCAAATGCGAATGAAAATGATACCTTTGAATCCCACTTGGAGACTAATCACAATAACTCCACTACTACTACACCTTTTGGACTATGCTTAAACTTTGGACTAGGAAAGCTCCTCATCCTCATCGTCATCCTCAAAAGCCAACAAAAATTTGGAAGGAATTCGATTTCTTCTTGTTTACTATCTTGATTAACATGTCTACAGGATTTTGACTAGTGTGTATCTTTTCTAGCTTTAGTTGTACATCTTTTGAAATTGATCTTATGAAATGGTATCGAAGATATATATGCTAAGTATTAGAATGTAATACTAATTTATATACAATATGAATGGAAATCTAGTTGTCACTCTACAACCTTCTATTGTCCTACTTATTTCCCAATTCTTCCATAAATATCTATAACTAAATCATCTCTTTGCTAACCTATGTAACAACAACATATTCTTATTGCATTGTTGAAACTACGACAACCTTTTGCAATTTCAAAATACAACTTACTTTTGTAGTTCCTAAAGAAAAAATATTCCTTATGGTGCTCCTCCTTCTATGTATATCACGTGCAATATCTAAATAAACATATCCATGTAGAACAATGTTTGAACCTCAAAAACATAATGGCTAAGTTGTAATACATCTCAAATACATGAGAATCCATTTTAGTTCCTTCTAACACTATTTAGCTATATTGTTCATATACGTATTCAAACTCCCATTACATGTGAATTATCCAACCTTGTGTATACAATCAAATACATCAAGCTGCCAACTACCAATGACTATGGAACCTTGGGCATGTAGTCTATCTACTTCTATGTATTGGGAGACATCTGCTTAGTAAGTTTGAAATGGATAGCCAAAGATATACTAATTGGTTTTGCCTCCTTAATTTTAAAAATTTTAAACACCTTCCCTGTGAACTCACCCAGAGACAATTTCAAATTGCAATATTTCCTATCTTTTGTTGTTCTCATAACAAGGATTTTCTTTGCAACACCCAATTCCTTCATCGCAAATGAATTAGTTAATTTTATTTTGAGCACATTTATATCCTACTCGTTAGACCCCGCAACAAGCATTTCATCCACATACAATAACAATATGATATAGTTGTTAGTATCTAGTCTCTTAAAATAAACACAATGGTAACACTCACATCTACTATAACTTCGTTATGTCATAAACATATTAAATTTGAAATAACATTTCCTTGGAGCTTGATTTAGGCCAAACGAGATCTTCTTAAACCTGCATACTAATTTCTCCTTCCCTTTCACCTCATAACTCTATGGCTACTGCAGAGACATAGAAATTTTTTTCTGACATTTAATTGTTTAATATGCAAATATTCTATTTCCACCCGAATGCAAATTGTTATAATTGAGTCCATTTTAAAAACAAGAGAAAATATTTCATCCAAAACTATACCTTTCTTTTGTGCAAACATCTTTACAAAAAGTTTGAGCTTGTAAATTTTTTTCCCTCCATCTTTCTTCAACCTATATAGCCCTATATTCTACAATTCTCTTTTACACGCAAGAAACTAAACCAAGTCTGAATTTTGGTTATGTACCAAGGAGTCCATCTCCTCTCTCATGCCTTGCTCCCATTTATTTTTGGTTTCTACCTACATTGCATCTTCATATCTTTCAGGTTCACAAGAATCAATCAAGAATAAATAATACAATGAAGGAGAGCATCATTCATGGGGTCTAATTAACCTGTTGGATCTTCAAATAGTACTTGCATGAGTTTGAGGTACCTACTTTTGTTGGTTTTATTTGTGAGAATTTTGATTTTATAGAACCTTTGGAATTTCATTTTCTATGTTTTCATTTTTCTACAACTAATATTTGTACATGAAATTCTCATTGAATACCACATCTATACTCCTAATGATTTTGTGATTTTCATAATCCCATAAGTGATAACCAATATCATTAACTCCATATGAAATAAAATTACACTTCTTGGATTTTGCCTCAATCTTTGTTCTATTTTCTCTATCAAAATGTACAAATTATTCACAATCAAAAGTATTTAGAAATGAGTAGCTTGCCTTTTTACCTATCCATGCCTCCTTTGGAAAGTCACTATCCAAAGAACTTGATGGCCCTCTATTTAGTATGTAAATAATAATAATATCGACAAATATTCTCAAAAATGTAATGGAAATCATGCATGTAGTCTAATACTCCTTACACACTTCATCATTGACCTATCCATCCTTTTTGACACATCATTAAGCTATCCATCCTTTTTGACACATCTCAAAACTGCTTACACAAAAAATTTCATCCTATCCGCTTAAACAAAAAAGTGTGTACATATTCAGATTCTCTCTAAGACCAACTATTGACAGAGCTCCCATTAACAAAATTACATAAAAAATATATGAAAAAACTATGTGTTCTTCTATCCTATTGCTATGGTAAACTAAGCAGTTAATCCTGCAAGTGGAATTCACGAAGAATCATAACCTGGAGACTTCACTCCATTTTCGAGCTTGGTTGTCATGAATTTTGTAGACCGACGTGAACCGTTGGCCACATGTTGGGCATCTGGCAAGCGTAGGAGCATCCGCTAGTGCGTCGAACATGATTTCCATCCTTTGGCCAATGATGTTGTGAGAGTGCATTTGATGGTCCTGTTTCTACCTGATTTCAAAGAGGAGTTGGAGGTACTCCTTCGTGAGGGGATTTGCAAATTGTTAAGGCTGCTCCTCCTCCTTTTCCTTGCTAGTGACCTCTCTGTTGATCTCGTTGGATGCCGCTGCGATTTCGTCAACTTGCCAGTTTGGGGGGATTTCTTCTCCACCATACAGCTATCGTCACCATAGTAGGGGTCCTGTAGATTCAGATTTAAGGGGGCCAATAGATTGGTGGACAAAGGAGATCGTGCACATGAAGGTGGCGCCTCCTCCTTAACTGAGCTTAGGCCATGGAACAAAAGAGGGGTGGATGGAGGGATGTGTTCACGTGAAGGTAATGCTTCCTCCTTCACCGATTTGATGCCATGGAGCTGAAGAGGAGCAGAATGAGGAACCTTCTGCGTCCTCTAGCTAGTGTGTCAAGGACTTGAGAAATGGGCAATAAGAACCAGATGGGTGGGGGACAGCCTATTGTGATTGGAGAGGGTGTTGTAATAACGAGCACCCCTCTTGGATTTCCCTCTTTCCTTGGACATGATGGGAAGAGTATGGAGGTCATGGTCTTTGGTAATGGAGGTTGAGAGATGATGCTGGGAATATGGAGTAACGAATGAATGCATCCTGAGAATGATTAAATTTCAAATCGGAGGTTCCCTTTTCCTAGATGGAAGTTGAAGAATAATTAGAAACGAGTAACTCATACCATGTGCGTCGGTGCGGTTCAAGTGCAGGCTGTCTGCCATGAATTGGTGGATTCGCATATCGGTGAACAGTTGCAAAGCAGAAACGAATGGACAGTGGAAATCGAAATTTTCAAGATGCTGTCAAGCCAATCAAATGGAAGTGGTCGCGTGCACGAAACATGCCATAAATAGAGAAGTTAACCATTAAAGTAGAGGAAGGATGCAGACCAAAGTACAAGAGGATCTGCACATATATAGCACATAGAAGTGAATGATGTCTTCGAGGCATATTCATATTTTTCTCTAGTAGTTAACTTCTACACGAATAGTTGTTTTGAATAATGTATTTTGAATTGCGTATGACACGAAGACAGCCAGCTCTCCCCAAGTGTCTTACTTCTCGCCCACAGAAAAAGTCAATAACAACATGAGCAAAGTTCATGTCCACCAGAAATTGTCAATGTTTCCACTAATTTATTCCAATTTCTTTGTCAAAAAGTGGCTCGAGCGAAGAGGTCAAGAGGCAAACACTTCTGAAGTCAGGATGGAATCTAGAAAAGTATAACCATGATAAGAAAGTAAAGCGCAAGGTAATCATTCAGGAGTCTAACTGGATGCGAACACTGTAGCCCATAAAGAAAGCCATCGCAGTAGTTGTCGAGGCATGTTTGGAATGCTGTGCCAAACCGTCGGTTGTATTATTTTAAGGTGTTTGTGTGGCCCTTCAGTTGTTACAAGAATCAATGTGTTTGTAATCTCAGAGCTGGGGCTATAGTTGAAATTTATTAAATAATTGCTCCATCGCATGACCAGAGTCCATTTTTGCTGGACTGGACTTTAGAGCTAACAGATAAATAGGATGGCAAGGTGTAAGCATTTCACCATTCAAATTCTTGTCTATGGACGTCTAGTTCTGTTGCAGAGACCTATCCCGGCGTAGTCTCTTATCTTCTCTTCTGGTCGTTCATTCAAGACTGTTCTTGTGATAATCATATTTCCTCTCTGGGTAATACGTTACAGTGTCTGCCTTTGCTTTTCTTGTGATAATCATATTTGCCATAGGCAAACTACTTGAACGATGAAGGGCTTTGCTATGGTTGTTCTATTGTTGTTTTCCCTGGCATTAGGTGAGGGTGCTCGGATTTTCGTCTTCAATTCGTTCTATCTGAATAACAACTCGCAGGATAAAGCTGCTCTTGCCAGTAGTTATCCATCAGTCCATGAAAGGACACCGAAGAAGGCAGTCCTGGCGCACAACGAACATCTTAGTAGAATATCGAGCGCTGAGAAGCATCCTGGTTCAGAGACTAACTTGAAGGCGATTGTATCTGCAAAGTCGAAGGCTTCAAATCAGCGTTCCAATGAGCTTCTTCGGGTAATCCTTCCTTCTGTAAAATTTGACGTGGTTGAACCTGAAATGGAGAAAACTGTTGCGCCCTTTGAACCCTTAGGCCACAGCCCTGGAATTGGTCACGACGATCCGCCTGGATTGAGGCATTGAATTGCATAAGCTAGCTAAGCCATTGAAACACGTGTTAATATTCGGAAAGGAAGAGCTCACAGCCAACTTTTCTATTAAGCCATTATATTATCTGTCAAACATGGAGGAGATGGATAGCTTGTATTATCTTTGTTATTATACGAAATATTATATAGTTAACAGTTCAAATCAGAATATGGTATAATATATACAGGTTGCATATATGAAATAAAACTTGTTCCTCGATGTTTTCTTGTATCAATAGTCATGTTTCGATAACAGATTAGGGTCATGCGCACTGTAAAAAATGACACAGATCGTGGCTTTCAATTCATTATTGTTTTGGGATGTGAATATTTCTCCTTCTTCGTACACTGCGTTTTTTGCTCATCTACTGAAAAATTAAAGATAGTTACAGAGGTCATCACAGAAAGCGATTCAAAATCATGGGTTTAGGATTCAAAATCATGAGTTTAACTTATGGAAAACTTATCAAAATTCTGAAATCTTTACGATATGCTAAAGAATATGCTTAATATTAATAAATACACTATTTCGATATTTTATTTTCAAATTATATTTATGTAGCACGGCATCTCTCACAGATCTGGTGATGAGTTTGTCGAAATTTATATTTAACGTGCTAATACGTATATTTTTTTGAAATGTTAATAAAAAATATATCATCCCAGATTTCGCTGAACTGTATTGCGATATATTATTCTTTACGTCCTCAAAAGAGCATTAACCTATAATAATATATGATGGATGCAATTATTTGTACAGCGTATAAGAAATAATCTGAACGCTACAGCTTAACTGGAGTACGTTGTCGCCAAGTCCTCAGGTTAACTTCCAAAGCTAATAGCAAATAGCACAGCCGCTAACTCGCGGCTGGTAAAACTTCTGTGTAGTTTAAAAAAAATCTAATTAGCACAGTAAAAAGGCCAGGCTTAGGAAAATCTACAGTGTAAGTTAATTATTTAAATTTGGTTTGTATAGATATTAATTTATGTTAATCATTTAAATGTGATAATCATATGACTTTACAAAAGATACATTCATAAATACATAAAAGTTATGAACAATAAATCATATTCATGCCTGCATCTTCAATTGTTAACTATCATATTAAAATTTTAGAATTAAAAACCATTAATTATACCCATTTCCAATAGACGTAAACCTTTAAACTTAATTATAAGGAATCCTTAAGCTCAATCTACCTACTTACAATTTCTTTGTTTGAAAATTTTTACATACAAATAAATTAATCTTAAAACCCTCTAGCTCATTAATTTCATGAGAAGAGGATAATGATATTTTAAGTAGAAATTAATTGCACACATTATTATGTAATAACAACATATAAATATATGAATATAGCGAAGAAAGAGTCTTACATAGCTGTAAACCATAGTTGCACAGAACCAGCTTGGGAACTTCCCCAATTGGTTGGGAACTCTTTTGGGAACTTGGGAGCTTTTTGGGAGCTTCAACATCAAAGAAATGAGAGCTTGGCCAGAGCTTTAAATTAGAATTATATTAAATTAAAATGTAAATATATTTATTCCATTATTACAAATACATAATTTCTTACAAATATTTTCATTATATTTATTCAAAATATCACTATAAAACTAAGACTAAAGTACAAGTAAATATTTTTTCAAAAATTAGTTAAGTAAAAAAACTTAATAATACTTACTTTATAGTTGTGGATATGAAAAACTGTTAATACATCTATGTTTTCCTTCAAGCCCAAACTAAACATGAAAGTCCAATAAATCAATACCGTATCCACTACAAACATTTGTTCCACTCTCTAGATATCATTGATTTTTATTGTATTTTCATATTAAAAGAGTAGTACTAATTTGATTTTTCCAATAAAAAAAGAGTAATGCTTCAAATTTACAAAGATGTTTAAAGTTTATATATGTAAAGTTTAATTTTAAAAAGATGTTAAAATTGTATATATGTATTTTCACTTTTGTTTCTCATTTTCTAATGGAATATTTAGGAAAATTAAAGTTTCACTATTGTGTTAAATATATTCATATAATTATTAGCACAAATTAAATTAGTAATTTTAATATTGTACTTGTTGCAATAGACGAAATATCTCTATACATTGTAATATAAAGTATCATTGTAATTTAAAATATTTTTTTCTTCCAAATTCACGTTTCCTGTAAATTTGAGGGAAACTTTTACTAGTTCCAAACACTCATATCCACGTTCCCAAAGTTCGCAAGTTTCGGAAACTCATGCAACAAAACTGTAAACATTAAAATTAGATTAATGTTGTTTTTTCAATACCTAAAGTAATATATATAAAATCTAATTTTTTTTTTTCCAAAAAACTATAAACATTAAAATTTAATTAAATCAATTTTTTTTTTTTCAAAAAACTATAAACATTAAAATTAAATTAAATCTATTTTTTTTTTTCAAAAAACTGTAAACATTAAAATTAAATTAATGTTGATTTTTCAATATCTAAAATAATATATATATATATAATCTATTTTTTTTTTTTTCAAAATAACATTTTCATTGCAAATCACTTTAGTTGAAGATCACTTAAATAATCTTTCTTCGTAATTATGTAAACATAATTTATTTCTCAATCCACAAAATATACATAGTTTGTTTCCCAAATCACAAAAGCATGAATGACTATTTATTTATTGTTTCCTTTTCCTTTTTACTTACACATGTAAGGAGTTTTCAACAACCCAATGGAAATTTATGAAATATTACATTGATCTTTTTCAAAATCACTTACTTAAATAATCTTTCTTCATAATTATGTAAACATAATTTATTTCCCACTCCAAAAGAATATACATGATTTGTTTGTCAATTCACAAAAGCTTGAATGACTATTTAACGTAATTTATTTCCCACTCCAGAAAATATACATAGTTTGTTTCTCAATTCACAAAAGATTGAATGACTATTTATTTATCGTTTCCTTTTCCTTTTTATTTAAGCATGTAAGGAGTTTTCAACAACCTAATCGAAATTTATGAAATATTCATTGATCTTCCACAATCCGAGAGATAAGGTTTAAGGATTATTTCCCTGGAGTAGATTTCCCAATGGACTATTCGTGTGAGCATCGAGAGCGGTAATAATTATCTTTAGGCCTTGCACTAAATAATAATATTTTAAATAATATTTTATGAAAAGTTTACTCATCTATATAGTTCAAGGGTACTAATGTTTTCCCTATCTTTAAAACTTCTTAATTTATTGAATTATTCATTCGGAATTCGTTTCAATTTATCTAAATAGATAAATTGTTTCAAAAAATAATAAAAATTATTTTTTGAATTAATTAGATAAAATATACAATACAATTTAATACAATTTAACATGACATGATGAGTTATTATAGATTTCATTCTCTTATTTATTATAAATTAATCTTAAAATATTTAATTTCCCCCACTTTATAAAGTAACTTTCACAAGTTTTAGGAGTGATGAAATGAGATTCAAACTATTTAAGGAATCGCATAACTATACTCATCACATGTAAAGGAATCACATAGCACATGTAAGACTTGCCTCTAGTAACTCGAAAAATTTTAGAGCATTATTGATGTGATTATAAATATATATAGAGTGTGTTTATACTTATAACTATATTGATGTGATTATAATTATAACTCAAACTTGCATATCTTACTTTTCTTTCTCCAAAATTTTAGCAACTATTTATGTTTTATAAGAAAAAAAATACAATTTTTATTCCATTGTAGAAGGAAATCACATTATTCAAGTTTTTAGAGAACAATACAAAAAGTGTAATTAAAAGTGCATATAGAATTTACAGGAGTAAAAGTGTATATTGAAAGAAAGAACCAATTATATATCTAAATTATAGGTTTCAATATGATGTGTTCTCTTATTTCTACATAGAGAGGATTTAGGTAGAACGATCTTCATCTAGGAGGAAAGCTCGTCATCCATATCTTCTACTCTATATCATGAGGAATGATTGGTTTCCCAAATCAATGCATATAATTTCTAAGATATCTCATTTCCATCATGATTATCATCCATAAAATTCTAGTTTTTTACTTTTGATATCTCCCCTTTTTCCTTGGAGGGTGTGCTCAAGTACGAGCACACCTAGATTGTAGATGTCCTTGAAGTTTATATATCAAGAATTGAAATGTTGTTTTCTCATAATTTGACTCTTTAATGTATTTGGCATGTTTCCATTTAAGTGTCACTATGTTTGAAGAAACTTCATAAGATCTATCTCAAAATAGAAGTGAGTATATGTATGTAATATTTCTATAGAATTTTCAAGATCCATTTTCATGCAAGTGCCTAAATCATTCCCAATATACTCAAAAAATTTTAAATAGTAGAAATGTAAAGGAAAATTGGGAAGGAAAATCCAGACTAGATTTCAAATAATTGACATAGAGCTAGATAATCGGTAACTTCCCCAAAACCACATAATGTTTTTAAACTCCATTTGATAATCCACATGATAATAACAATAAAAATGAAAACAACTATTCAAGAAAAGAAATATATCACAATTCATTGTCCAAGTTGACGAAATCAAATGGCATAAATATAAAGTAGGAGGTCAATAATTGTTAAACAAAAAATTAACAAAAAATTGAATGCACATTTCTCAAATATTAAATGTAGATGGGATACCCTTGGTGTTTTAATATCCACCATTGATACCTTACTGGAATGATTCAAAATATAGATAGTAAGAACACAAGAAGACTTTGAAGCATTTCAAATGGGAATGTTTTTTTTTACTACATCTAGAATTGAAAAAGGTTTTGATGTTGAAGGAAACCCAATACCCACCACTAATCCATGCAATGAATGCCAAGATAAGAATTTAATCATTGAAAATATCATAATCAATCCTCCGATTGTTTGTATCCTTGTAAAGAAAATGATTTTGGAGGAAAAGGATCCCTAGTCCATGCTCCAATTTTTGTTTCAAAGTGACCATGTCATTGGTAGAGTTCATCCACATCCATATTGTTTTCTTGAGGGTAAAACTCGACCATATTATGAATTGTTGTGATTATATTAATATTTTCAATAAACAAATGGCATACAAGGATTTAATAAAACACCAGACATACAAGCATTTTTCCAATCAATTTCCATGCATCCTTATCTTCACTTTTAATACTTTTACCTCCATTGCAGAAATAAAGTTCCAATATAAACAACTAGCACATGCATGTTTCATCAAACAATTCGACAACATATTTTGTTGAACATAATGAAATGTCACATTTTATTGTATAGTGTGAGAAGTATTTAATATTTAATTCATTCAGAATGGCCTATTAGCGTAAATCCTTCACAAGGTAAAAAGAATAGAAGTGTTTCCACTATCATTGGGACAACTACTTCCCTCATTTTAGTGAATAATAAATCCAACATAAGGAAGGATTCCCTAGTATCCCCCAGGGTTCCTAATATAAGAAAATTCATGTCTTTGTTCACCTACGTAAATACCAGAATTTACACTAATGGACTGTGACATATCATGTATAGATTAGGTGCATATAGAAGATAAATTGTGTATTTAGGATTTTCTCTCTCTAGGGTTATTTTAGAGCACTCATTGAGTGACTATATAATGCAAAATTAAGCCCAAATAGTCGATATCTGAATATTACATAGGGATTTCATAAAACTTGCATAAAGGATAAATAAATTACAACACTAAATAAGTTGTAATAGTAGTGTATTTCATCCACTTAAATTATTGCGAACAATTGGATTTTAGGGAGAAAATAAGGAATAAAACTAGGGTTTAAGTAATTAAATCTCAAAATTCAAAAAACATATAACATCCAAAAATATCAATATGTCCAACCCTAAAATGGCTATAATAAAATACAACCAAGGAAAGTTTTGAAAAAAATTGATTTTTAGGTCAAACATATGCAAGAAAACTCTAGGAATTTAGGTCAACAATATGAAATAAAACACTAGATCTTTAGGATTTAAATGGTTGAAAATTAAATGAAATCTAAGAAAATTCAAGATTTTCCCTAAGATAAATATACAATACAATATATAGCATCTTGTGGCATGAAAAATCCCTAATCCATTGAATTGGATTAGATTACAACCTTCATTCCTTAACAAAAATTACAAAGCCATGGAATGGAGAACCATGTGCTAAAAATGCCCAAATAGATGAAAAAACAATGCCACAACATAAAAACGCATGGTTCTAATCATGAAATTAATATAACACATACCCAATAGTCAAGAAATGGGATCTAATTGTGACTGAAAATGATACCTCTGAATCAAGAAGATAATCAGGTTCAACATCCAACAACATCCCACTTGGAGAGTTGTTACAATAACTCCATTTCTACTACACCCATTAGACTATTCTCAAACTTTGGACTAGGAAAGCTTATCATCTTCGCTATCATCATTGAAGGCCAACAAAAACTGAGAAGCAATTCAATTTCTCCATGTTTACTATCTTGATTAACATGTCTATAGCATTTTGGCTAGTGTGTAGATTTTATAGGTTTAGTTACATACATCTTTTGAAATTGATCATATGAAATGGTACCGAAGATGTATATGCTAAGTATTATAATTGAATACTAATTTTTATACAATATGAATGGAACTCTAGTTTTCAGTGTACAACCTACTATTTTCCTATTTCTTTCTCAATTCCTCCATAAAATATTTATAACTAAATCATCTCTTTACTAGCCTCTGTAATAACGACATACTCATTTTCCATTTTTGAAACTAAAACAACCTTTTTCAATTTTAAAATACAACTTAATTGTGTACAACCTAAATAAAAAACACACCCTTTGGTGCTCCTCCTTCTATGTATATCACACGCAATATCGAAATAAATATATCAGTTTAGAACAATGTTTGAACATCAAAAACATAATCGCTAAGTAGTAGTACATATAAAATACATGAGAATCCACTTTACTTCCTTCTAATGCTATTTAGTTTGATTGTTCATATACCTATTCAAACTCCTAGTACATGTGCATTATCCATCCTTGTGTGTACAATCGAATACATCAAGTTGCCAACTACTAATGACTATGTAACTTTGGACATGTAGTTTATCTACTCCTATGTATTGGGACACAAATTCTTAGCAACTTTGAAATGGATGGACAAAGATGTACTAATTGGTTTCGCATCCTTCATTTTAATCATTTCCAACCCCTTGCTTATGTACTCACCTAGAGACAAAGTCATATTGAAATGTTTCCTATCTTTTTTTGTTCTCATGACAAGGATTTTCTTTGCAACAACTAATTTCTTCATTGCAAATGAATTATCTAATTTTGTTTTGAGCACATTTATATCCTAGACGTTAGACCCTGCAACAATCATGTAATCCACATACAATAACAAGATGATATAGTTGTCAGTATCTAGTCTGTTAAAATGAGGACAATGGAAATAATGACATCTACTATAACCTTGTTATGTCATAAACATATTAAATTTGAAATACCATTTCCTTGGACCTTGATTCAGGCCATACGATCTCTTCTTAAACATGCATACTAATTTATCCTTCCCTTTAACCTCATACCCATGTGGTTATTGCATATAAATCTCTTTCTCCAAATCCCCATGCAGAAAATTTATCCTTACATCTAATTGTTTAATATGAAAATATTATATTTCCACTAGACTTAAAATGGTTATAATTGAGGTCATTTTAACAACAAGATAAAATATTTCATCCAAAACTATACCTTTCTTCTGTGCAAACCTCTTTACAACAAGTTTAGGCTTGTAACCTTTTTTCCCTCCATCTTCATTCAACCTATATAGACATGTATTCTACAATTCTATTTTACATGCAAGAAACTAAACCAAGTCGCAATTTTGCTTATGTAGCAAGGAGTCCATATCCTCTTTCATGCATCTTTCCCACTTCTTTTTGGTTTCTACCTGCATTAATTCTTCATATTTTTCTGGTTCATGAGAATCGATCAATAATACATAATACATTGAAGGAGAGTATCACTCATGGGGTCTATTTAAGCTAGTAGATATTAAAATATTATTTTCATGAGTTTGAGGTACCTATTGTTGTTATTTTTGTTTGTGAGAATTTTGATTTTATAGAGCCTTTGGGATTTCATTTTATATGTTTTAATGAAGCATTGTGTATTCTATGTTTTCCTTTTTCTATTTCTTTGCCTACAACTAATCTTTGCACATGACCTTCTCATTGAATAGCACATCTCTACTCCTAATGATTTTTTTATTTTGATAATACCATAAGTGATAACCAATATCATTAAATCCATATACCATAAGTGATAACCAATATTATTAAATCCATATAGCACGTCTCTATTCCTCAAACTTTATTTTATTTTTTCTATAAATATATACAAATTCTTCACAATCAAAAGTATTTAGAAATGAGTATATTGCCTTCTTGTCTGTCCATGCATCCTCTGGAATGTCACCATCCAAAGAACTTGAAGGTGCTCTATTTAGTAAGTAAAAAATAATAATATTCACAACTTCTTCCCAACAATTTAATGGAAATCATGCATGCAATCTAATACTCCTTGCACACTTCATGATTGACCTACCCATCCTTTTTGACACACCATGTTTTTGTGTCGTTCCCATAACTTTCTTATGTCTATGAATCCCATGGTATGAACAATATCTATCGAATACTTTGTTGTAGTATTCACCTTCATTATTTGATCTAAGACAATTCAACTTATTTCATGTCTCATTCTCAACCAAAGACTTAAATTTCTTAAAAATATCAAAGCCATTATATGTTTTTCAAATGCTATAAACCAAATATTTCTTAGTCATGTCATCAATAAAACTAATATAATAATAATGGACACCAATACATGATACCTGAGATGGTGCCCTTATATATGTATGCACAAGATGTAAATTTTCCATATGTTATTCCTTCCCTACATTGAGAAATGCGACTCTCTTATATTTTCCATAAACATAGTGCTCACATAAATCCAAATCAACCTGGTTTGAATCTGGCAAGAAATTCCTTGAGTGGAGAATCTGCATAGAAAGGCCAACATTACCGATATATAAATGCAACATACCTACCTTATATCCTTCCTCTATTGTCAATGATATTTTTCTGACCGTGCATGAATTTCTTGTAAATGTAATTGTATAGACTTCGTTATCCAACTACCATATTAAAATTGTATTTTTTCTCAAATCAAGAATGTGTTTCATCTCTTTCAACAACCATTGGTTTTTTCTATGTAATTTTATATGTATCTTACCCTTTCCAACAAGTTTTCATGGTTTATCATCGCCCAAATAAACCTATCAAAAGTCACCTTGAACATAGTATTGAAAATATTTCCAATGGGGTGTCACATGAAAAATGAATCGCTTGATTCTACCACCCAATAATCAATTATAATATCTACTAAATGAATTAAAGAATCATGGAACACATGATTCACTACATTTTCTTCCTGATTATTTTCCTATTTCCCATCTCCTTCTTTTCCTTTTCGAGACCAATAATCTTTCTTTGAGCGACCTTTATTCCCACAATGTGAGCACTCAAGATTCCCTCTATATTTGAATATTCCCTTCTTAGATATCTCATGATTCCATGGGATCTTTCTTCTATCCCTTTGTCTTATCCTTCTCTCCGTGGTTAAATCATTAACTAATGTCTCACCTGTGTTTTTCCATCGCATTTGCTCGCTAAGGATAACACCAATATCATCATTAATATTTAAACTATTTGAACCAGAGACAAAATTATTCATAGCCATGAGCAATACATTCCATCCTTCTAGCAATGAGAACAAAATCAAAAGAGAACTCACCTCATCATCAATTTTTACTCCTACATAACTTAACTGACTATTGACCATGTTAAACTCATTTAAATGATTAACAATAGACCCACATTCTGAGATCTTGATAATAAATAAAAACCTAATAACAAATACATTGTTGGAGGATGACGGTTTGTCATAAAATTTAGCCAATTCCTTCATCATATCTTCCATTGTATCTTCTTTTGAAATTTTGAAAGCCATCGATGTTTTCAGGCACAACCATATTTTCCTAGTTCCTTTCTATAAAGAATATCCTATTATTCATCCTTCATAGTCATCATCTTCTTTCTATTCTTCCCAATGGTAGGAATAGATTCTTTTGATATCTATATTCCTCCATTGACATCCTCCATAGATAGTATTTTTTTCTATTAAACTTATCCACCACAAAACTTTCCTTCTCTCTGGATTTCGCCCACTCGAACCAAGAACCTTCCTTTCCTACTAGGTTGTCATCCAAATATACCTTTGTCTTTGACACCAATTTTTATGAATAGGATTGTTCAGCCATAAAAAATAAAACAGAAAAGGAATCTCGAAATAAAAAAAAGATGAACACAATACAAATGAGAGACATCAATATAAATGGCTCACCCAGTATGGGCTACGTCCATGGAGAAATAGTTAGTACTTCCTTTATTCCATATAGAAAATAAAGGGATAACATCTACAACACATATGTTGCAAGATCCTCTTTACTCTCTCACAATCTCCTCTCTATATAAATACTCTCTCTCATTCACCATTACAATAAAATACATAGGATCTAGTGGCTTCCAAAATACCTAATTGTTGTGCTAAATTCCCCCCTATAGACATGTGAAACCCCCCTTGGATCAGAACCCCTCTTTGATCCAAGATAGAAGGAAAAACATGATGTACTACTTCCTCCCTAGACCCATTTAAACAATTAGACTGAGAAGACAGGGACATAAGACTTACCTTTTTACATTGGTTGTCCTCGTTGCTCTAGCCTTTGATCTTTATGTCTAAGCTCCTAGGTGTAAGTAAAGTACTACAAGGAACAAAGTGAAACCTCCTTCTTCCACACTGTCTTGTTAAGAATAAATATATCTATCTATGATGAATTAGACAAAAATAGACATGCATATATTGAACACATAGGCATCAAAGGAATAGGCCAAGTTATGTATTAATGGAAATCAAATAAAAATGAACCACTTACAATCTCAATCTCGATGTTGCAGTAGTTCCTCCTAGATTTACTTTCCATCCCCTTAGATCTCACGCAATCATAAGTATGATTCTCTCAATTCTCCTCCCCTTTCACTCAAGCATGGCCTCCATTATGTAGGCATTGATGCATCACAACCATATGATATTTTTGAGCAGAGGATGTGTTTAAATGATGATTTTTCTAGACCAAAAAAATTCACCTTGCCTTGAATAGGATATAGCTCAAACCAATCCATTAAAAAACTTAAAAGTTTTAGAAACAACCTCACAAAACAAGGCACAAAGGTTTAAACTACTTCATCTCCCCCCCATAACTATGCAGAGGGAGATGAACAAGGGATTTTTTCTCCCTAAGAAACTCTAGGGGAGAGATGATCATGTTTTATCCATCCTTGTATACGGGAAAGGGGCTAAGAAGCTCAAACAAGGCCAAAATATAAAGGAAAATTTAGTATTTTGATCTCCAACTGATAGGTTTACCTTCCAAATTGTATATGTCTTATGACATACACTTTTTGATGGTGATCAAATTAGGAAACTTAAGTTTGATATTTAGGTGCAACATTTGGTGGTGCGACACTTAGGTGTATAACAAATGCAACACTTGCGACACATACGACACTTAGTAGTGTGACACTTAGGTGTGTAACAAATGCACCCTAAAGTGTGAAGTCAGAAGAAAATATGGTGGTTGAAACACTTTGCAAAAATATGCATGTGAGGGTGATGGAATAGGAGATATGGGTGGAAGATGAAAACAAACATCAATCAATATATTTGTATCATCCTCGAGGTAGACATACCCATGCTCAAAATAATATGAATTGAAGCATGGTTGCTGGCCAATACATTGTGGATCCATGAAAGACTAACTAAGGATATGGCCACCAAAGGTTCAATGTGGACCCATATCTCCATGAATCAAATAGGTTGTAGTCATGAAAGAATACACAGTGGAGCTACAATATGACAAAAAATAGCCAAAGACCAATTCAACGTGGATCTCTGTAACAACATATATATCAATAATATTGAAAACATGATGACCATACTTGAATATTCTAAATAATCAAATAGTCTCGATCACAACCAGGGTTCTTGAGGATTTCCCAAGGTATTCATCTTGATCGTACAATGGTATGATTCTATCCATGTGAGTAGATGTGTTGATGTCGAACATGGTATAAACTACTTGCTTACTAGTCATTGATGTATACCATTAACTAGTGTGAGGGAAATCACCAATGGTGATAATGACTCCCAAGGTACCCTATTACATTCCAATGAAGATGAATAAATGATATGAAGTAGAAAATATATGGAATCATTTGATTAGAGGCCAATGATGTAGAGCTAATGTCAAAAGCGAGGAGATTTACCGTTGAGGTATGCATGTTCCAAGGTATTACCATGTTTCTAACTCTAATTCCAAGATAATGTGTGGAAGTCGACAAGAATAGACTCATCAAAGGAGGGACATGATGTGTCCCCCATCATTGACATGAAACTGACACATGAAAGTGATGTAATATGATAGATCAAATGAGCATAAACTGGAATGTGGATTAAAGTTGGTAATACTACGGAGTGGTTGATTTCAGTTGAAACTTCCCTTGAAAATTGTGAGGCACAAAAAATGACTTGGAAGCATTGAATCAATCAGAGGTAGACCCAAACATAGTACAAAAATAACTGGGGCACCCTTAGAGTGAGAAAAAGGAGTTTAATGACTTGTAAGATTGGTATGACTTAGATACAAGCAGATTATCCAATTGTAAGACAAGACACAAATAGGTGCCATGTTCAAGGGAGACAACAAACAACTTCTAAAAGTTGACTCACTTCCCTCAAATTCCCCCCCCCACCCAAAATGACCAGTGAGTACCTCTTTGTTTTTTAACAAGATTAAGGAGGATAAAATATGCTTGGTACAACTCATCTTTGATGAGTCCCTCATCACATGTTTAATGAACTTGATGAAGGAAGGGTTCGGTCCCATATGGGTCCTTCAATTGATATAATTTTATGATCTTCGAAAATAAAAAATTGATAGTCTTTTCACATTTAGATAATCTAAAAATAACTTAAAGAAGACTCTAGGGTTTCTCTTTTTTCATCAATTTAGTCCCCCCAGCCCAAAACATTATAAAACATTACAAGGGATAACTCTTCTAGCCGAGGTTTACCAGAATGTTCCTTTTTCATAATTAATCCATCAGATCCAAAAAGGGTTAAACATACACTGAATAGACTCCTATGACATCCCCAAAAATAAAATATTTTTCAAATTTAAAATTGCTGGAAATTTATTTCGTTTTTAGTAAATTCGAATTTGGAAAATTCTTATCATTTATGGCAATTCTGAATTTTGAATTTGGTAATTATAATTAATTATTTTGGGTATGCAGCTCTTGTGCAATGAATCATCACCATAAACAAGCCAACGGGTCCTCATTATTCCAACCCGTCGACTCGCCCTACATCAACTCAGAATTGCAGTGAAAACAATGCCTTTGAAGCAAATTAACAACGATTTCAAAGGGCAGGCGTGCAGACGCAGCTAGGGTAAACCCTAGTCAAAGTGATATGTGCTCGACCGCATTGCTTCGAGGGAAGAATCCGTGCACGTGCCCTGACCTAGTTATGATATGGTTTTGAGCATGCCGCCATGGAAACCTAGGGAGGGGAGTTGTCGTCCCCTCCTTCCCCCGCCTCCTCCTTTCGACGCCTGGTAGAAGCCTGCAGTAAGAAGTCGACCGTCTCAGAAGCTCCGAGCTTTGTCAAGAAATTGAATGACATTCCAGAGATCGACCTCCCTCCTGAATATCCAATGAAAGTCTCCCTATCTCTCTCTGAACGAGGACTCATTGGTCAGTTTATGGGACTCTGGCCCTCAACCAGATCCATAGATAACTGGATTCAGCGAAACTGGAGACCTCTGATAACAAATAGTGTGACATGCTACGTGGTCGGGCGAGGATACTTTATATTCGAATTTATCTCCAAGGAGGATAGAGATTTGGTACTCAAAAATGTCCCATACTTCATGGGAACTCAAGTTCTATACCTAAACAGATGGACCCCAAATTTTGATCCAGCCTCAGAAGTCCCCAAGGATGTCCCGGTCTAGGTAAGACTCCCCAACTTGCCGATCCATTGCTGGAACCCCTCCTCGCTTCAAGCAATAGGCAATGGTCTTGGGCGCTACATCGACCGAGCAGAACCAAAAGACCAGTATTCCTGTGCGCGGATCTGTGTGGAGGTTGATCTGGAGGTAGGCTTACAAGAGGCAATAAAGTTGAAGGTCGGCAACTAGCAACACTTCCAAAAGCTGGATTACGAACATCTTTTGTTCAAGTGCAGAGGCTACCACGAATATGGCCACTTCGAAAGAAACTGTCCAAAAAAACCCCCTCCACTGAAAAAGAAGGGGATGAAGGTTGGCAGCAAGCCCAGAAAGGGAGATAAAGAGCAAGAGGGCACATGAATGAGCAAATAGAACCACAGAAAACCAAATCCTCGGAAACCACAGAAAAGGAGAACAGCTTCAGAATCCTAGCCACAGAACTGGAGGAAAGAGAACAAGATCCAAATAAAGAAGTTCAAAAGGGAGAAAAGGAAGGTCAGAATCCTAAAGACAAGGGAAATAAGCCAACAGAAGAAGAAGGGATGCAAAACAACTCCCCCTAGAAGCAGGACGACAATCAGAACATAGAGGAAGGGG
>JASDQU010242761.1:111954-127759 GCA_032191745.1 Picea mariana
AGGGGAATGGGAAGTAAAAAGAAGGAAGAAGCATTAAAAGATATTCTCAAAATCTTGAAAGCAAGTATCCTATTGCTCCAGGAGACTAAAATGAGCCAGCAAGATGTGCTCAAAACCCTGTCTAATGTTTGGAAAGGAAGCCTCAAAGTTGCCGAAAATACCAGGGGGGCCTCAGGAGGGCTCTGCACAATGTGGGACACCTCCAAAATAGACATGCTCAGCTCCGAAATATGCATGCATTGGATTCACACCAGATTTCTCCACAAGGACACATGCTGCCAAGTAAGCATCTTTAATATTTATGCTCCACAACTATTGGGGGGGAAAAA
This sequence comes from Picea mariana, assembly GCA_032191745.1. Classification (NCBI taxonomy): domain Eukaryota; kingdom Viridiplantae; phylum Streptophyta; class Pinopsida; order Pinales; family Pinaceae; genus Picea; species Picea mariana. Next base: position 112,284 of record JASDQU010242761.1, read on the forward strand.
ACACCGTTGGGAGTCCTTGCAGGACTAATTCCAGCAAAACAATCTCTCCAATATCATCCTTGGAGGAGACCTAAATGTAACTCTAGCCCAGGACAGGAAGAGAGGCGGTTCGATAGTGAGAGACCCGACCAGAGAATGGGTAGAGGACTTAGCCTCCACATGGGACCTTCTTGACATTAAAACAGCCAAAGGTCACTACACATGGACCAATAAGAGAATTGGACCTGGGCACATTGCTGCCAGACTAGACAGATTCCTCGTACAAAGCTCCCTCCTGCTGCTAGGACTCGAAGCAAAGGCAGAAATTCTGCCCCATAGCGCTTTTGATCACAAACTGATACGGTTAGAAATAAAAAAAGACCAAGTTAGAGGGCCCATCCCCTTTAGATTCAGCCCAAACTGGTTAAATGATAAAGAGTTCACAGAGCTGGTAACAAAAGTATGGGCCACCACAGTTCAAGGCTCAGCATCCTAAGTGCGGGAGGAAAAAATTAAAAGGCTGAAATATGCTCTGAAGTCATGGGCCAAGAGTCAAGCAAGCCCAATAGCAATGCGCCTAGCAGCCCAAAGCCATCTCGAGGCTCATCAGCTGGTAATGGAACAGAAGGAGATCACCCCGGAATTATTGCAGTAGGAGGACAACCTTCAAAGGCAATGGCACCAAGCCTGTAGAATGGAGGAAAACTATTGGAGGCAGAAGTCGAGAAGCTTATGGTTGAAAGAAGGAGACCACAATACAGCCTACTTTCATAAACAAGCGGAAGCAAGGAAACAATATAAGGTAGTGACCGAAGTTCAGGTCTAGAACAAAACAATTGCAGATGAAGATGGCATTAAACAAGCAGCTTATGAAGCCTTTGAGAAGCTATACACAGACCAAAAGGACATGGCTTTGGACCAGCATGGATACCCCTTCACGGTTATTCCAAAGCTAATAAATGAAGACATAAATAGCAAGTTGACAAGAGAGGTTTCACAACAAGAAATAAAGGAGGCCCTTGATCAGATGAGCCCTGTTAAAGCACCGGGACCGGACGGATTCACTGCCAGATTCTATCACTAGTGCTAGGAAATCATTAAAAAGGATCTAACCAAAATGATCCAGAAGTCATAGCAGGCCAGCAAGCTGGGAGGAAGCACGAACTCCTCCTTTCTGGCACTTATCCCGAAAGAAAAAGGAGCGATTTTCTTCAACAGGTTCAGACCAATCTCCTTATGCAATACGAGTTATAAAATCATTGCCAAAGTAATAGCCAACTGCCTCAAGGCAGCTCTCCCACTCATCGTTCCTAAAAATCAAGGCAGCTTTGTCCAAGGGAGGCACATCACCGACAACATAATCCTGGTTCAAGAGGCGATTCATTCCAGCATCTTAAGGAAAGAAAAAGGTATGGTCATTAAACTAGATCTAGCTAATGCTTTTGATAGATTTAGACATGAATTTCTATTTGAAGTTATGAGGAAGCTTGGATTCGATTTACGTTTTATAAGCTGGATCAAAGCCTGCATTAGATCTCCTTGGATCGCCCACCTAGTGAATGGGAAGGTAATTGCATTTTTCAAGGCCTCCAGGGGTCTAAGGCAAGGCTTCCCTCTGTCGCCACTGCTCTACACAATTCAAGCTTCAGTTCTAAGCTATCAATTGGAAAAATCCCAAATTAATAACGATCTACATGGTCTAAGAATAGAACAAGGGGTGAAAGACATCAACCATGCACAATTTGCGGATGATACCCTGTTTTTGGGAGGAGCAAGCCCAATCATAGAAAAAAAATTCAAGGAAGATCTGGACGCCTATGCAGCAGCCTCTGGCAGTGAAATAAATCAGACTAAAAGTAACATTTATGGCTGGAATATCACCCCAAATGAAATGCTGAGAATAACAAGAGTTCTCGGGATGGAGGGGCACACAAACTGGGAGGCCTTTAAGTACCTGGGAGTTCCAATCTTTAAGTCTGCCCTAAGAGATTACAATTGGAGCTATCTTGTAGAAAAACTCAAGAATAAATTCACTTCTTGGGGGGCCAACTGGCTGAACATAGCAGGGAAGACAGTCCTGATAAAGGTTGTAGTCTCTAGTCTCCCCATCTATCAATGCTCGCTACTGTTAGCACCAGCCACAGTCATCAAAATAATTGAGGCTTTTCAGAGATGATTCTTGTGGGAAGGAGGAAGGCAGGAAAAGAAAAAGATGCACCTGATTAGCTAGGAAAAAACCACAAAATCCTTCATGGAAGGAGGTCTCAATTTTAAAAATACAAGGATCCAAAATATAGCCTTAGGGGCAAAGCTTCTCTGGAAAATGATCACTGGAAAAACCACTTGGAGTAAGCGCTCTCTGTGGAGGAAATACTTTGGAGGGTCTCGGGAAATAAGTTTAGAACTCCCATGTAAGGAGTTGAAAATCTCTCCTATCTTCGCGCTATGCAAAAAGGTGTTCCCTCACTTCACCCCTCATCTAACCTGGGTGCCGAAAAATGGTAGGAAAATAAGAATCTGGACAGACTCAATAATGGGCGACCCACCGCTAGATCAGCGCTAGGAACTACAAGGCCTCAAAAGCTGGATGGACAGTCAAAACATCTTAACACTCTCAGACATCTCAGTATGGGGAGAAGAAAGGCCCCACCTCTGGCAAGGGTGGGCTGTCCCAAACATACCATCTATTCTAGACAGTCAATGGGATGTTTTTAAGAAGTGTCTTCAAGGGAAATCCCCTCTAAAAAAGATAGGTAAAGATGAAATAGGATGGGGCAGGAGCGCTCGGGCTTACACCACAACGGAGGGTTACCATCTCTTCAACTTCGTCCCCACTGCTAGGCCAAATCCGGCTCTTTGGAAAGAAATCTGGAATCTTTGTTCCCTCCCAAAAATTGACCTCTTCATTTGGGCCCTAGCGTACAAGAGTATCCTAACAGGGGAGAACTTCAGACGAAGGGGCTGGGAAGGACCCTTTGGATGCACTCTCTACCTCCATGAGGAAGAAACAACTGACCATCTTCTCCTAAATTGCAGCTATTCAAAAGAAGTCTGGATGAAGGTTACAGGATCCCAACCAGCAATCAATTTCCCACCTGATGTAATAGGTCTACTCCTCCAATGGGAATCCTTGTTCCCCTTTGCTGACAAGAAAGAAAACCAAACTCTCTTGATATGGGGATTACTACCAAAGTTTGTCCTATGGAATCTCTGGTTAGAGAGGAATCACAAAATCTTCAAAGAAAGTCAATTGAGTGAAGTCAGAGTTGCCACTAAAATTCAAGCTATGCTGGGGGAATCAGCTGCTCACCTTTTCTCCACAGTAAAGCTACACCATTTGGACGAAGAATAGCAGAGTTGGATAGCCCAGTTCAATATACCAGGATTAGAAAGAAAAAAGAGAAGAGATCCAATCCAAGAAAGATGGGAGATCAGAAAAAGAGGGAATGAATTTGCAAAATGGAAAAGTAATATTAAAATGCCTATCCTTTTCTTTGATGCGGTCTCAAAAGGAAACCCAGGCCAGGCTGGAGGAGGGGGCATCATCTAAAATCCTAAAGCGGACATAATAACGCAATTTTCTATTGGACTCGGTATAGAGTCCAATAACAGAGCTGAGGCATTGGCTCTCTGGCAAGGTCTGCACCAGGCAATTAAACTCAGAACCCAGGACTTGACAATAATAATACAGGCCATGATCAAACACTCCACAACTCAAAGCACTAATCTCAACAATCTCCTTGATAAAATTCACCTCCTCTTAAGGAATTTGAACTCCTATCAATTCTTTCACGTGTTAAGGGACCTCAACCGAATGGCTGATAAGGAAGCCAACAAAGGCGTGTTATTGGAGGCTAGGGTGCTGTCAGTAAATGGAATCATGAATAATGTGGAGATCCCATGAACCCACGCTGCCCTCTTGCACTCTTCCAATTGCTAGATCATGAATCAATCCCTTAGAGTTTGGGGAGAAGGACACGTCCGGAGAGCTCCTGTCAGAAATTGCAAATGTCTGAAATTTGCTAGAAAGGATTCCAAAGTGTAGGAGAGAAGCAACATATGCTGAAACAATGTTGTATCAGGATGAAAAACAGGGTTGTAACTCACGCTGAAACACAGTGCTGGAACAGATGCTGAAACACAGTGATGGAACAGTTGCCAAAACTCAGTGCTAGAACAGATGCTGAAACACAGCGTTGTAATAGAGATGGAACAAAGATGTTGAAACATAGATGTTGGAACAAAGGTGATGGAACACAAATGCTGGAACACAGATGCTGGAACACAGATGCTGGAACACGGATGCTGAAACACAATGCTGAAACAGAGCTGGAACAAAAGATGAAACACAGTGATGTAACAGAGCTGGAACACAGGGCTGAAACAGAGCTGAAACACAGATGCTGAAACACAGATGATGGAACATAGATGCTAGAACACAGATACTGGAACACAGATGCTGAAACACAGTGCTGGAATAGAGCTGGAACTTATGCTGAAACACAGTGCTGTAACAGCTGAAACACAATGCTGTTACATATGTTGAAACACAGTGCTAGAACAGTTGCTGAAACACAGTGTTGTTACATATGCTGAAACACAGCGCTGGAACAGATGCTGAAACATAGTGCTGGAAATTATGCTGAAACAGAGTTGGATCTTATGCTGAAACAGTGTTGCATCATATTTTGTATTTTGATCTGTAGGCCCGAAGAAACTCGGGGAAATTTGTAACTGAACCTGTGGCTTTTCCACCCCTCTAATATAAACTATAACCGTTTTCGTAAAAAAAAATTATAATTAATTATTTTGACTGTTGGGCAGAGACCTGATTTGACCAACCTAACTATTTGACTATGACACTTGTATGGAAACAGAATATTTTATATTGATTGCAGGAGGACAAATGGAACAGCCATGTTAAATTTTAGCTGACCATGACTCCATGCGAGGGGAACATGTTGGAAATACCTCTAGGTTGATTATTACAAGTGGAAAATTAGTGATTTGGCCATTGGCAGCCCTTGAAAATTAGGGATTTAGAAAGCTGTGAAAATCCCCAAGGGAGGGAAAAAGACCTGGGCAAAATTGATAAATAGCATATGTGAGGAGGCAGGACGCTGCCAAGTATGCAGAGAAAAAGGAATATGGATTTTACTTGCTGTTATGAGAATTGCTGAGTAGGTGTGAGTCAAGAGGGTCACTGCTGGAATTGTGGACATTGCTGAGGAGTTTTCCAAATTTGCCCTCATGGATTCATGGTCAGGCTAGGAGGTGAATCAAGAAAAAAATTTCACTGCCTATTCTACGGTTAGGAGGAACATGGTTGTTCCATTTGTCTTCCCGCAAAAAATGATTTAGATATGTTGATCTACTCCTTCTCTATGTTAAATAATCATTTATACTAGTGATATGTTTATATTAATTTTGTATTGAAGTACTTCCATGGGAGAAATCTGTCGTGTCATAATCCATTTCTATAATAGGAAAAACTTTTTGGTTTGTAATCATTTTACCGCTTTATGACAGCGGATCGGTGGCCGTCTTGACCCTTCAAGACATGAGGTTTCACTGTCAAGCGGTGGTCACCTTAGCCTTTGTAGGCCACCAAATACCATCATCGCCTGATTTAATTTTTCTTAAGGACGAAGGGGCAAGTTTTGTTCCCATAAATACTTGAATCATATTGTAATTCTGGACACAGAGGGTGAGATAGCATGAAAGCATTTCTTGAATTGATTTGGTTATTCCATGTTTTGGAGGTTTGCTCTGTGATTATGATTTTTCTATTATTAAGTTTGTAAACTCATTTTTATTTCTTCATAAATTCATTTTTTGAGCAAACATAGTAATTATTTGTTTTTACCAATTACGAACCCAGTCATTTATTTATTCTGAGTTTATTTGTTGGAGCGTGTGATTTAAAAAAAAAGAAAAAGAGATTAAATACAAAATTGATATTTCGACATTCAAGACTTGCTTGATACATATATACGGAGTTCTTTTTCTTTACCAAACACAGAAACATGAAATTGTTGGGCCCACACCCTAATCTCTTTTTGCAATTCGGATTTTCTTATTTCATTTTGGTTGTGTGTCAGGTGTTCGTAAACCCCAAAATTCCGAACCCCAAAACCCCGAACCTCGAAACCCCGAAGTGCTAGTCCCACTTTCCATTCACATTTTCACAATTCAGGAGTTGTTGTATGCTTTTGTTTGGCATTTGAAATCATGAAATCCCGAACCCTGAAACCCCAAAGTGTTGGGCCCACAGTCTTTCCGCATTTCATGATTCGACATACAGCGTGGTCCTTTGTTTTTTTTGTGTGTTCGACATTTGTAATCGCTGAAACCCGATTGACCTCTGTTTTTTCCACAAAATTGTAGGAACATAGTAGGAATGATTTATTATAGGAACAACTCCAATACTGTAATGAATGGACTAGTAGAAACGATGGAAGATCTACATCCGGGATAGAGGTAGAATAGAAATAACAGATCATATTACAAGTCACTATGTACAGGGCATGGGAAGTACAAAAATTATTGTATATGAAAGCATTAAACTAATTAGAAGATTTTTAGCACGATTTTTCTAAGAGTTATTCTTTCCATGAGGTCATACACCTTTACGTATTCTAATTTTCGTAATTAGACTATTGATTAATGGCATAAACCATAGAGAACAAGATGGGATCCTTCGAGTTAACTATGCTTGATGTGTAAGCTACTGGTGTGTAAGAATGAGACCCAAGTTAGGTAGATATACTTGCATGTTTATATTTCTGGAAGTAAAGATGCAGGACCGAAGCACGTAACTGAGCTTTCCAATTATTAAACCAGGATCAAGATGAAACTATACCTATGACAGTGAATTGCTCTATATATATTTAGAGAAAGCTATAGGTATGTACATACTTATAGGTGGAGATAAGTACATATGTTAATGGAGAGTTCAAGTGAACTCCCTATAGTAAGAATGATAATATACGCCTTTATACACGCACGTAGCAGACAATCAAAATACCTATTGTTCTAGCAGTCATGAAGATCAAACCTTGCAATTGAAAGCATAATTAAATATGCAGAACTGATTACTTTGACAATCCCAAACTTCTTGTCCTTCCAACTATGTGTCGTCGAAATGTTGAAAGCGGCTTAATGGTTCTGGATCACCCTTACCCTCCATCCACGTGTGCACCACTCTGTGACAACGCGCTTAACGTGAAATCGCTACCAACTTTTTATGATTTGGGAAATCGTGATGGATGCGTTCCTCCTGTTCTAAGTCTTTCAAACTTCTGAACCTGAAAATGCAGAACTCCCGGACCCCGAAATGAACGGTGTCAATCGTTTCACAATTTCGTGAACCAGGAGTTCATGATGTAGTGACTCCAAAATCGCTTGCCGCTCCAAACCCTGAAATCCAAAAATAGAGAAATTCAACACCTTAGAGTCTTGGAAGACACTCGGTCTTAATATCCTCGTTTCTTTGCAAGATCCAACAACTCTTGGGATTTTGGCACTTCTCCCAGAAGTGTCTCCACCGTCTACTTCAGTTGCTCTCCTGCGCGACCTCTCAGAGGTTAAACTCTGTGCGCCAATATCCTTTTGATCTAACGACAGTTGTGCACAACCCTGAGTTTTAACTCTATGAACCCCAAATTTTCCCTCGACCTAAGCTTAGATATTTCCTATATACATATAAGTATGTTGGAGTAATTTGAGGGTTAAGGGAAGTGATAGAATTATGGACATAATTTATCCACATAATCTTTTTTGTTCAAAGTAAACTAGACTGATGTAATAATGTCCTTATGGACAGAAATGAATCTTACCTTCTCTTAAATTGTAAGCTCAAACGAAATTGAATTATGTCATATAATTTTTTTTTATGGTGAATTTGAGGTACATTACAACTCGGTAACTTATTCTCATGTATTTACGAGTATGAGAAAGAAAACATACTAATCTCATCTAGAGAGAATGAGTGGTATGCAAACTAAGTTCCAGTGGGCATAATGAATCCTAATAAATGACTATGCTACGGCATAGTAAGTAGGCATGGCAAGCTAGGACCACTCACAACAACGTTCCTCTCTAGAGGGTAACTACAAACCGGGAGCAATGTTATGTGAATGACTAGCATCAAGCATAGTTTTAATGGAAATAAGAAAGAAAAATGATAAATATTAGTCAAGAAATAGCAAGCACAACCATTAAGTAGACAATAAGATGTTTGCTTCATTTTTTAATGATATTGAAATAGAGAAAGAACTATTCTAGAGGTGTCTAGTTCATTTTTTAATGATCTTGAAATAGAGAATGAAACTGTGTTCAGAGTTGGTTTCATTTTTAAACGAGCTTGAAATAAAGAATGCAACTGTAATTGGGGTTGGTTTCATTTTTAAACGAGCTTGAAATAGAGGATGACATTGTGCTCGAGATTGGTTTCATTTTTAAACGATCTTGAAATAGAGGATGAAATTATGCTCGAGGTTGGTTTCATTTTTAAACGAGATTGAACCAAAGGATGAAACTGTACTTGGGGTCGGTTTCATTTTTAAACGAGCTTCATATAGAGGATGAAATTGTGCTAGTGTTTGGTTTCATTTTTAAAAAATATTGAAACTAAGAATGAAACTATAGTCGACGTTGGTTTCATTTTTAAACGATCTTGAAACTGAGTATGAAACTGTGTTCAAGATTGGTTTCATTTTTTAACAAGGTTGAAATAGAAGATGAAACTGTGCTCTGGGTTGGTTTAATTTTTAAATGAGCCTGAAACTGAGGATGAGACTATGCTTTAGGTTGGTTTCATTTTTCAATGAGCTTGAAGAAGAGCATGAAACTCTTCTCAGGACTGGTTTCATTTTTTAACGATCTTGAAACAAAGGATGAAACTCTACTCGATATTAGTTTCATTTTTTAATGATCTTAAAACAAAGCATGAAATTTTGCTCGGGGTTGGATTCATTTGTTAATGATATTCGAATCGAGGATGAAACTATGCTTGGGCTTGGTTTCGTTTTAAAAGAGATTGAAATCAAGGATTAAATTAATCTTAGGGTTTTTTTCATTTTTAAACGAGCTTGAAATATAGGATGAAACTGTGCCCGAGATTGGTTTAATTTTTTAAAGAGCTTGAAATACAGGATTAAATTTTACTCGTTATTGATTTCAGTTTTTAATGATCTTGAAATAGAGGATGAAGTTGTGCTCGAGGTTGGTTTAAGTTTTGAAGGACCTTGAAACCAAAAATGAACTATGCTTGGAATGATACCCATGAATGGGTTTCTTCCCAATGTGATGTTCAAAGGTTGGTACTTTGAGTGAGATCAATTGTTGGTTTTTTTCCCCACATGATCTCCATATATTGGTACTTTCCCCAAACATGATCAGCATAACATAGCCACTCAATTCCAACATGATGTCCAGAGGCTAGAGGCATGCTCCCCAATCTTCGTTTCATCCACTAACTCTTTTGTTGCACTGAATTAGACTGCTAGATACTAATAGGAATATGTTCACCAAAGAGGGAGGAAGAAAGAGGATCAACTAACATGAGTGGAGGAAATGAAGGTTCAACTACTAGGTCTAGTGCATGACTCAACTCATTTGGAGGGGGCTTTATTTAATTTTTTAATGATATATACACATACAATGAACTATGCTCATTGTTATCAGTTTCATTTTTTAACAACCCTGACACTGAAACAAAACTATGCTCATGCTTATATGTTTATTTTTTAACGAGGTTTACATAGAAATAAAGTTAAGCTCATGGTTCAAGATCATGGCTTCCAAGAGGTCTTCATTGGATGGAAGAACAATGCCCTAGAAAATTTTTATGTCAAGCGACTTAATAAGGGTAATGTGGGAAATATTAGGCTCTAAATATCCTATTTAAGCGTTGTAATGTACCTCTAAATACCATAATTTTTTATTTTTGTGGTCATAGATTCTCAAATTAAAGACATATCTAATTCAAATCTTGCTACAAGGAGATTATGTACTTCTTTCTACAATGGTTGATACAACCTACTGTTCTGTCTTTTCCCCTTAGGATGCTTCCAGATTCTACATATATTCACAAACTTTATCACTTTTGTTCTCATACCTGGCCAATAGTATGAGTTGATGAATTGTGAAAACGTTTTTTGATGGTCGAAATGTCCAGCCAATCCTCTGTTTTGTTTTTCCTTTAGAAGATTATCACTTATTGAGAATTTTGGTATGCACAACTTATGTCCTTTGAACGATAGTCCTTCCTGAATAATGTATTCTATCCACTGAATTATATCTCTCAACATAGGACTATCACATGCCTCATATGGCTCCTTGAAATCTATATCATCATGATACATGTTCTTAAGGTGTTCAAACCCCAAGGTCTTCACCTGGAATTCCCGCATGATCAAACATCTCCTGCTTAACACATCAACAACCTTGTTAGCATTCCCAACAATATATTTTAAGACAAAAGTAAAATTTTGCATAAATTCAACCCATTTTGCGTGCCTCTAGTTCAATTTTTCTTGTATGGTTATGAATTGCAAGGCTTGGTTATCGCTATACAAGACAAATTCTTGTGGGACAAGATAATGCTTCCATTTCTTTAAAGCTTGAATTATGGCATAAAACTCCTTGTCATATGTGGAGTATTTCTTCTTAGTCTCATTCAGCTTCTCGCTGAAATAACCAACAGGTCGATTGCCCTGACTCATAACTGTTCCTATTGCAAATCCACTTGTGTCACATCTTACCTGAAATGTCTTCCCAAAATTCGGAAAGACCAGAATCGGTCGTTCTGTTATCTTCTCCTTTAATATGTTGAAGCTCTTTTCAGCCTCCTCTTTCCATTTAAAAGACTTGTGTCACTTCTTTACTGTATCCATCATGGGTGCACAAATCCCACTGAAGTCTCTAATGAACATCCTATAGAAGCTCGCTAGTCCATGGAAGCTCCTTACCTCGAACATGCTCCTTGGTGATGGCCATTCTCTGATCGCTTTCAGCTTCTCTAGATCCATCTTCAATTCATTCGAAGAGATCACGAAACCCAAATAAATGTGTTTTGTCTTCATAAAATAGGATTTCTTCAAATTGATTAGCAACTTCTCCTGCTGTAGCCTCCTCATTACTAGTGTTAGGTGCCTCAAATGCTCCTCTTTAGTCCTACTAAAGATCAATATATCATCCAGATATACAACCACGAACTTGTCAATGCAATCTTTTAGAATTTCATTCATCAACCTCATAGAAGTACTTGGGGAGTTTGTTAAGCCAAATGGCATAACCAACCACTCATATAGACCTTCATTTGTCTTAAATGTTGTTTTCCATTCATCACCTTCTCTTATTCTAATCTAGTGATACCCACTTTTCAGATCTATCTTAGAAAAGAAATTTGCTCCACTTACGAAATCCATTAAATAATCCATTCTTGGTAATGGGAATCTATACATGATGGTGATCTTGTTGATGGCTCTCAAGTTTGTGCACATTCTCCATCCTGCATCTTTCTTTGGGCTCAACACAGTTGGTACTGCGCATGGACTCAAGCTCTCTCTCACCAAACCTTTGTCTAACTACTCTTGAACCTGGTCCTTCAGTTCTTCATTCTCTCGAGGTGTCAATCTGTACGCTACTTTGTTTGGTAGACTTTCCCCTGGTATTAATTCGATACGATGACAAATACTGCTGATGGGTGGCAATGAGTTTGGTAGCTCATCCACCACTATATCTACAAAATTATCTAAAAGCTCCTGAACTTCTTTAGGCAAATCATCCATTGATGTACTCATAAGGATGACTTTGGGCTTCCTCACCATGGTGAACTGCATCTCCTATTCTTCCTTGACTTCTTTTAGGAGTTCCTTCCCACTCATGAGAAGTATGCTTGTGTTGGCTTCCTCCTTTACTCTCTTCTCCTCTATTGGTAGCAACATATGCATCCTACCATTCTTTTCTAATGTATATGTGTTTTTCCTCCCATCATCAATGAATTTTTTGTCAAACTTCCATGGTCTTCCCAAAAGAATATGGCATACGTCCATGGGAATTACATCACATAGGATTTCATCTTTATATCCTCCTATTTTAATCTCAACCAAGCATTTTTTAGTGATCGTTACTTGGTGTCCCTTTTGTAGCCACGAGACTTTGTATGGATTTGTATGTGCAGTTCCCTTCAGCTCCAATTTCTCCACCATATTTGTGGATACTAGGTTGTCAGTACTCCCACTATCAATGATCACCTTGCATACTTTATCCTTAGTCTTGCAAGCTCTCCTGACGAGACTGTTTCTCTGCACTAGTTTTTCAATTTCTGCCTCTAGTTTTAAGAGAACTTTTCTCAACATCAAGGACGCTCAATCCTCTTCTCCTTCTACCTCAACATCTCTGTGTTGTGCTTATAAAATGTGAGCTTCTCCTCCTTCCTTGTTCTTCTCGAGAAATTCCCAAGACATTTTCCCTATCTTTCCACAATTATAGCACCTTACTCCTCCTCTGCCTCTTCCTCTAGAAGAGTTTCTTCCACCACTCTGTCTCCCTCATGAAATTCCTTCTCATTCTGAGTGATTATGTAGTTTCTTAGCCTCGTCCTTAGATTGATGTGCTCTGTCATGGTTAAAACCCTTCCTTTTGCTTGGGACTGAGAATTTACCTCTTCCTCGTTGGTTCTCTTTTCTGGCCAGCTTCTCCTCTGCCTTTAATGCAAATTGATAAGCATCTTCCACAGTCTCGACTGACATAATGCTAAGCTTGTCCTAGATCTCATATCTCAAGCCATTTATATATCTGGCGACTTTCTCTTCGTCTCTCTCCCGTTATCCAGTTCTGATGTTCAGACGATAGAACTCCTTGACTGTCATCCCTTTCTCTCTCAGTTTATGTATCTTCCTAAATAGATTGATTTGGTAGTCTTTGGGTATGAAATTAGCCTTTATTTTGGCTACCATCTTGTCCCAACTTTTTATCCTTTGTTTTCCTTTACTTCTTCTCTTAGCCTGCAGTTCGTCCCACCACAGTGTTGCATGCCCTTTTAGCCTGGTGACTGCCTGCTTCACCTTCTTCTCCTCATCGACATCTTCATAGTTGAAGTGTTTTTCCATGCACCTTATCCAGTCCAACATTTCTTCTGCAACTATATTTCCCTCCTACATGGGGACCTCTATCATAGCTCTGCCTCCCAATCTGGAAACTACTCTCAACAAACGTTCTTCTACAACATCCTCTCCTACAGCTTCTTCAACCTCAACCTCTTCACTTTCTGCATCATTGGCATCCCCAACGTCAGGTGCTCTTCTCTGTGTTGCTTCTAATGTTTCCAATCGGGCGTGAAGTTCTCACATCTCCCTCTCTACAGCACGGTTGGCTAAAGGTGGCTCTCGTCCTCTTGGAGGCATTATGTTGACTATCTACCACACACAGAGTACAACTCCGATTTCTCTGTCTCCTTCTTTTCCTCCTTTTCCTGAAGTCTACATATGAAAAATTGAGGCTTTGATACCACCTGATGCATATCACCTATCCCTCCTCAAGGATGTGCGACCTCCTGATCAGGATCTTCTGGTTCGGAAGCCGAAATGGATCTTTTGGTTCCCAACTAGAACCATTTGAATGAACACATAGGTCCCCTACAAATGTTCAGTTGACTTTTCCAAGCGTCAAGGGTGAGGTCCCACAGCACATGACCAAGAGCTGTGACCTCCCGCTAGGCTTTGGTTCTAGTGCCTATTCCTTTGGGTTTCACGGTTTGCAAAATCAGGGTACAAGGGGTATCCCTGCTCCTTGGAATCCTCGGTTGCTGAAATGCTAAAATCCCAATGACCCAAGACCTATGGCTCAGTTCTCTCTCATATTGACGGCTACACTTATTTTGGCATTTCATGTTTTGCGAAATAAGGGTATAGGGGTTATCCCTACTCCTTGGAATCCTCGATTGTCAAAATGCTGAAATCCCGATGACTCAAGATCTACAACTCAGATATCTCTAGAATCGACAGCTATGCTTATTTCGGCATTTCACATTTCATGAAATTAGGGTACAAGGGATATCCCTGCTCCTTGGAATCCCTGGTTGCCGAAATGTCGAAATCCCGATGACCCAAGATCTACGGTCCACGTCCAACCTCATTATTTTTTTATTTCATGATTCGGGGTTTTGGGACACAAGGACCTCTATCCCCACTCCTTGGAATCCCCGACTAACGAAATACCGAAATATCTTGGCCTTCAATCAACAACTCAAAATAATCCCTGAGATCTACGGTCCACGTCCAACCTTGCTATTTCGCTATTTCTCGATTCGGGGTTTTGGGAGACAAGGACCTTTGTCCTTCCAACTTGCGATACCTAAAATCATAATGTGGACCGACTGTCTAGATCTATTTGAGATCGATGGCCACTATTCCTCCTGAGCTTTGGATGTCAAGAAGCCCTCACTGCTAATTGCCTTGCAGCTCCACCTTATCCAATCGCCTACGGGGTTTCGGCTTTTCTCCTTGAGGAGTCTTCACTATCCGTTCAAATCTTCGAGATCTCCCCTCCTGGATCTATGAAGTGTTAAAGCTTGCGCTCCTACCTCAAATCGAATGATCCGCGGGATTCTGCACCACGATCCAATGCTCGACGACGTTCTTCCTCCTGAGATTTTACTCGCTCTGGACTTAGAATATTTTCTAAGTCTTCGAAGACTCGGTCTTCGCTTCTTTCAGGGAATGAATTCCTGGATCTCGATAACACTTTATGAAGTGTTGTTCCTCCTGAGCTTTGTCTAGTTGAAACTTTGATTTCCCGCGCACTCCTTGTGTCTGGCGGATTTTGATAACTCAAATCCACAATATTTCTCATAGAGAAATTCCTCCCCATTTCCTTATGTTCCTCTCTGGCTCGATGCACACCTTGCAGAGCTCCCAATGAAGAGAAACAATTGAAACTGGAAAAACACATAGTTCCATCCACTTGTTCATGTAAAGATAAATGACAGAAAAATGCACATAGTCCACACACCATACATTTGGATCAATTTTCCTTCTGTTATATTCACAAATGCCCAATCGCTAGATAATACATTCAATATTACAGTAACTCAAAAACTGAGATCTCCTTCTTAAACCGCAGTTCTCTCTTACAACTAATTTCTCTTTGTATTACAGGTAACTAATTTCTCCTACGCTATCTTAGTTCAGTCACATTCCAGAGCCATAGTGGAAACTCCTACTTTGCTTACGATTTTCAAAACGTGCCTTAAAGGGTAAAATTCGACATTGGTTCAAGTATGCCTCCAATGGTAAATTTTGGCGTTGAGTGAAGGAAGATTTCAAAATCGATTGTAATTGCCCACATTGAAGTTCTGGAAGAACTCTCAGCTGTTGAGTGGTCCCACCTCTACGTGCGTTAGTATGATGGTCATAGCTACAACATGCAACACTGATCAAAATAATGCCACAACAAATAGATGCATATCTGACTAATCACACCTGGGTTGC
>JASDQU010242761.1:132387-142826 GCA_032191745.1 Picea mariana
TTAAAATTAAAATAGCAAACTAACCTGAAATCATCATGTCCTACTTGTCCTGTGCATGGGCATCTGCGTTCACTGTTTGATGGGGCCAACCTACATCAGATTCTCCAATACCTCACGTAAAAGCGAAGCAACAATACTCTTGGATGCTAATGAGAGAACAGGTAAAGGATGCAGCAACAACAATTTTATATTTTACAAATAATCACATCAAGATAAATCCCTCTGCAAAGATTTGTAAATAACTGCTTATTTAACAAAGAAGATTAACCTTATGTTCATTAAATTAAAACAGGGTAATTGTTGTAAGTAAAATGAGAGGCATCAAATATGGACACTATTTGAATCACATCACATCAACCTATAACAAATTTTGATATCTAAAGTAGTCAATAATTTGATTACAAATTGAAATGCACAAAAACTTGAACAAAAGTATGATAAATTGAAGCTAAAGCCGTACAAAACATCCACTTTCATTCAAGTCTGTATAATCATCAGTCCGTAGTCTCTTCTCTCCAAGCAGTGATGATTTGCTTACAAAAAATAATTGGTATATAAAGGCCACAGGCTCAAAACATTCCTGTGGAAATTGTCAAAACTGTTGCAAAAATTATGGGAATACAATCTCCCAAATTCCTGTTCCTATCTAAAACTAACAGCCCAATCCAAAATTATGTAAAAAAAACATGTTCAAAGATGCCACATTCGATCTAATCTCCTTTAAAATTCGTATGTACCTGTCAATGCACAAGAATACATGATATTAGATTTCATATTAATTGTAAAATCAACAAATTCGAATTTTCATAACTAGCTAACAAAATCTCACGATTCTGTAGCTAGTTATTATTATCAACAGAATCGTGTTTTATTCATTCAATCAAAACAGAAATGGATGTGATTTGAGCCAGAAAATCCCTTATGCTAATTCAAAAGAAACAAAATCATTTTAAAATCAAGCTTGAAATATCATACCTCAGTTTCAGGGATTCGATTTGATCAAGCTATTTTCGAATTGGTAATGGCAGTGGCTGCCTCCACATTTTTAAAGACAACAAACCCTATGCACAGACTGCTTGAAAATCTTTGGATTGATCAAGGGTTCACAGAAGGATGAGGCACAAGACTGGATGGGTGAAAGGGGTTCTGAGGCATAGGCATGGAGAAGTCACAAATGTTTCAACACTTGCAACCAGATCAAAATGCACTTTTCAACCATAGAGAAAATCTTAGATTTGACCTCTAAAAGACGAGTTATATCTCTGTAATCACCCAATTTCTGAGGAAATTGCCTGCGTTGAAGGTAAAAGGGGTCATTTTGGTTCTGGGTTTTCAAGGGTTTGATCGAATTCAAAACCGTTTTCTCAGAATCACTCACGCAAAAATGTGTCTCTATGAGGCAATTACGGGGTTAGCCTAAGAAGTCTTCTCTGGAACTATCAAACAATAACAGAGTCTGGACACCATGGGTTTCAATTCTCACTACAGGGTCCATAGCTAGTAGCACAAAATCAATGGGGTAATCGGCGAGAGGGTTTGATAGGGTAGACACAACACCATTTTCACAAAGCTTACCAACACAAAGCAAAGGCAACCCGAAATGCAAAACACAGTGTTAATGCTTATGCGTGCGAGAATGGTGGATTAGTTTGAGGCCATGCAAAAATATCATGTTGGGTTTGTACAACCAATAGAGCCTATTCAAATCATAATAATGCATATCCAAAAAATATTTTAATCAAATGAATTATCACATAATCATTGAAAACCATGGTATTCATAACCAAAAATCGATCTGAATGTTAAATAAACAATGTCATTTGCATGATTTAAAAGAAACCAATATGTCAAACATTTCCCCAACGATTTGACCCAAAATTAATGTGTTCAATAAAACCATTGCATCAACTATTTGATCAAAGACACCAAAATATCAAATAACCATTGCATCAGTGAATTTATAAATCGAAACCATATTGAGAAAGGCCAAATGCAAAGTGAGTTGTGGTTTGGTACATATGAAATCAAGGCATGTTTGAGACCAAGGAGTGGTAACCAGGTTCAAGTAGTTTCATGATAAACCAAATGATCATTTTAATGCAATCAACATGAATTCCAACTATAGGTTTTCACGTTTGCAGATGTGAAAATTAAAACGAAGAGCCGGTATGCAAAAGCGAAAGATAATAGTGTCATTTTTTTTTTTAAAGAATTGCGACGAGTATTGAGGGTTCAAAACCCTTGTGTAGGCAGCTTGTAAAAAATATAGAAATGAAAATGGCTGCCAATAATGGCGACACACTCCTAGAAGCAATTATCTCTGCCAAATGACAAAGTCCAGATTAGGATAATGAGAAAAAACCCAACTCGAAAACAACCAGAAAACTATTTGAACATCATCATCAATCATAAAAAAATCCATTTTCAGATTGCTTGTTATTTAAAAGATGAAAAATGATGACAATCTAAATTAAAGCGAGTCACTATATTAAGGATAAAATCTCCAATACTGTTGACAAAGCCACCGTTGCCAGCAGGCGTCCATAGCCTCGACAGGGTTTCCATTTAACCCACTCTGATATCCATATCCTACTAGGAAGTTCCAGATTAGAATGAAGGACATTTAAGGTCAAAAGATTACAAATCTGAGAATTTTCATATACCCGACATTGCTTCGCTGCCAGCGGGCCTGTTCAGTACTGCGACAAAGTTGTCTTGGAGTCATGCATGCATTTACCTGTTGCCAGCAGACCTGTTCAGTATCCGATGGGTTTACAAGCACTTCCCACAACTCTTGAATGATTTATTTGTTTTTTTAAAGATATTTAATCGAGTGGGGTGACGCTGAAAATTGTGATATTTTGGACATATTTTAATAAATTACAGACCTTGAGAGAATTCTTTAACTGTCCTTCATTAATATATAGAGATAGTTTGATAATAAACCAACCTTCGAAGTTAGGGAGACATCTTCTGAGTTGTTCCCTTAAGGAACAAGGACAACATAAGAAACAAATGGATGATCGCGACAGGATTCAATTACAGATTGAAATCAATAAACTATTTTCAAACAACAGGCCTTCTTTAACATGGCTGTAAAGTTCAGAAGCATATCATAATTGATGTTTTAACAATCATCAGTAGGTTTTTCAGAGGAGAAATTTTTCTTCTCTCTTTGTCTGAAACGGTTCATAGTGCAGGCATGCATATTTCAAAAGAAATACCGATAAGAATAAAAGGAAACAAAACACACCAGTGAAGAAAGATTTGAAAGCAAAGAAATCCAAACAAAAAAAATATGTACAAAAGGTGCATCTGAAAACATCATTTAAAAATCCCTTGGGAGACTAAAAGAAAGTAGGAAAATCATGTTTGATGTGAAAGCAGTCCTACTTGTGGTACCTTGTGTCAGGGTTGATTAAGATTTATTTATCTCTTTACTTTCCATTTAAGATTTTCATGACGATACTGCATTTTTTGAAAATAAATATTCAACTAAAAGCAAAGAGAAAAAGATCAAGCAGACTTCCCTGATAACAATTGTATTATGGTTCTTGTGGTGTGCCCACTTGCGTTCATGACTACATTATTACAAAGAGAAATAGTGAGAAATAAAACTTCAAGAAAACCTATTCCTAAACCTACGCTAACTATTAAACCAATCAGGATACTACGTGAAGTCATGTTTCCAATGTATCCATCAGAGTAACTCCAATCCTGCAACAGAAACAAAATCAAACATTATTAATAAGAATGGTAATATATCAACAAATGACAGAAACATATCACACTTACCTTCATAATCATCATCTAAAAACAAAGTAAGCATGATCTTACCATTCCCTTTAATATTCTTGATGTATGAATCCTCCAGCCATTGTGCAATCGTGTCATGATAAGGGTCATAATGGCATGGGCGAGTGTAAGTAAGTTTTTAAAACTTGTCAAGATTACGAGGAAATGAAATTACCATTAGCCAAGGCTGAAATCCCCATGTTCTTGACAGTTTTCTAAGTGTTCATTAATTTCTTCACATGGAGGATCTAAAAGAAATATGTCACGCCTACCTCCAAGATACTTAGGTAGAAACAAAGCAAGAACAACTTTATCTTTATTATGAAATTTTTTTATGTATGAATATTCAAGCCATCCTAAGATCCTATCACAAAAATGAGGATGCAAACCATGACTTTGATGAAACAAATATATCAATGGGAAACTCATCATAGGAGGATTTGTGCAATCAATTAGATCATTGGTTTGAATGTTTCCTTCAATGCGATTGATCATTTCAAAATTTGAATCATAAACATTAAGATTCAAGCTAATTAAAGAACGGATATGCAACTTAGAATGTTTGATCTCCATAGGATATAACACATTGTCTTTTTCAACAATAAACTGTGTAAAATCATCTCGCAACATGTCCTTTTCCCATGTGAGTGATGAAAGCGAATAAGTGTCAAATCCAGTTTTATCAATGTTATGCTCGGAATTAATTTCACCAAAATTTAGAATATTGAAAAGATATGATTGTGGTGGAAAAGAGTAGGATGTTGTAGGTAAGGTGTCAAGTCCAACAGAGTCTAGGAAGAGATCAGGATATAAAGAATAAAAGGAATCAGACATAAGCACATGAAAAGAATCTCTTGAATTAACAATGGTATTCTCAAGATATTTCTCTTCACCTTCTTTAAAACCCTTACTATGTTTTGGTGACGAATACCTCAACATGATATGATCATCTGGATTTGCCTTTTGTGTGATAGATAATTCAAAATTTATGTG
This sequence comes from Picea mariana, assembly GCA_032191745.1. Taxonomy (NCBI): domain Eukaryota; kingdom Viridiplantae; phylum Streptophyta; class Pinopsida; order Pinales; family Pinaceae; genus Picea; species Picea mariana. The sequence goes on from JASDQU010242761.1 coordinate 137,176, forward strand.
ACAAACATCTAGTCTTTCCTGTAAACAAACTGCATGGTGAAGGTTTAAGGTTTCTTCTTCTAGTTGCATATCTTCTTCTCTAATCAGTTTCATAGGAGTAATATAACATTCAAGATGATTTTCATCGCTTAAGTGTTATTCAATGACTGATTTCAAATGTTTATTAGAGCATGAGTTAAAAGAATGAGGATATTCACCTTAAGCCAGAAATGAATCTTCTTCCATATTGTTCAAAGACTGAAAATACAATGATTCAAAGGAAAAGCCAATTTGGTTGTCAATAAGAACCTGGTTAATAGATTCCACCTCCCTAGCTTGTTCAACATTGTCGGAAGGATTCTTCTCTTCTTGCAAAGAGAATTTCTCTTGCAGTTGAGTGATAGGATTTGAAATTAGTTCTTTGTTCGTTCTTGAATCTGACTGGATGGAAGGGATGCAAGCATTACAAAAGAGACTTAATGCAAATGACATGCCATCGAGATTAAATTTACAGAGGATATGATAGACTCTTGTCAAAAATTCTTCTGAAGATGAATCACCGTTGATTAGCAAAGTATGAAATTCTTCACATAATTGATCGAAATCATAAATTTCAAAAGCATCTAGAAACTCATCTACAAATTGAAACCAATCAAAAATGTGACATGCTGGGAAGGATTCAAAACAATGGTTAATCCGACCTCTAAAAGTAAAAGTGAAAAGTCTGTATAAAACTCTTAAATATGAGATGTCATGTTTGATGCATTTGCAGCAAAACTTGTTAAGGTGGTCTTTAGCAGATAAATTGCCTCCACCATCAAAGGTGAGTTTGGACAAGTGAGAGACTGTCCCGTTGGGAACATTAGGTAATGAGAAGTTGAAAACATGTTCCAACACAGTGATTTGTGGAGCCATGGGGAAATTGAATACATTTAAAATAAAGGCTCCTACAAGGCCGGCTTGTCAGTCGGCCCTCCTTCTAGCGCCATTTGTTGACCGGAGAAATTGACTGCTCGTCAACTGGAAGAGTGAGTCCAGTTCGGGGTTGTCTAAATAACCCAAGCCGTTTGGTGTAACTCGTTCTGGCGGGTTTAATGGCTCCGTTAGACAATCTAAGAATCCTAAAAGAAACAAATAAAAGAGAGAAATAACTAAATAATTACTTAACACTATATATATGTACATATTCTCTAATGTAACTGTAGTAGTTGTATTTAAGAGGAAGACATACAAGTCTCATTTATTTACATGATTTACAAGCTGCAAGTTTTCATCGAAACTTACGAAAATCAATGGAAAAATGATTTCTTCTAGGAAGCAGATAAAGAAAGAACATGAAAATATTTATTGTTTTTCTTTTATAAATTTAAAGAATCTTGCAAAAAAGTTAATGAAACATGAACATGTGGATAGTCAAAGCTGAACCATACATTCATTGTTTCATTCATAAACAACTTAACTAAATAACACACATAATAATCTGTCGTTAATCAACGAAACTGGTATTTATCTTTCTGTGTTGTATGAGCTCCTGCTTGTACTGTTGTTAAGAGAAACTTATAACTGAACAATACTAGCACTTCCAGAATACATTCAAAGAAGTATTTGATATTGGAGTAAATTAATAACAACAGGAAGAGAACTAATTAAAAATTGTGTGATCTTAAGATAATCAATATTTAAGAACGAAAGAAAACTCAATTCTGGGTATTGATATCACCCATCATTTAACATTAGCAATAAATTCCATAATAATCAAATGATTGATTGATCACACATAAAAAATGGAATAAGAAATTATGGGTAGCATATAACATTTAAGAGTATGAAAACACCATATGATTGACAAGCTAAAGCTAAAATCAATCATTATAACATTTTCATAATATACCAATAATGAAAGAATGAAATGGAATAAGTATCACATAGGTCTAAAGCCAAATATGAATTACTTTCCCATATTCTTTCTCAAAATCACATTCCCATATTGTAGTTCTAGAAGAATTGTTTTAGATAATAAACTCTTAAAGATTGGAAAAATTAATATATAAATAATAATAATAATTAACCATGTATTGATAAAAAAGACTAAAACTATTTAAATCAATGTGTAATCAATTATTGAAAGAATATGAATATATTATAATGAAAATAAAACCATTTTACTTATAGGACAAAAGCCATTAAGCAACCTGGAATTCCATATTCTTCTTTGAAAATATTCGTTCATTCTCCCAAAGCTTCCAGCCATCCATTACTCCATTTGAAATAAAATAAAAAGTTTACAAAAGAAATAATATACAAAAGAGAAAGGATTAAAATCCTCCTCTCCAATCCTTGGATCTCTTTTGGCTCTGATCTTTCTCATATATTTATAAAATGAATGAACAGTCTAGGCATCACTATTAATTTCTGCCACCTGAAATTTGTCTTTAAAAGAGACCCAAATATCTCTTAAATATTACATTTGTTTGGGAATATCTCTCTTCATAGGGTAAATGGTTCCATTTTGGTTCTGGGTTTTCAACCGTTTCTCTAAATTCCTCACGGTTCGGTTGCAATCAGTCCTGCAAAATCGTGTGTCTGATCTTGACGCCTTTCCAAATTTTATCTGTTGTTGCTCATAAAATTATTTGCAGAAATCCAAAATTATTTTTGGATCAATCATCTTGAACATATTTGGATAATAAAATCAAGCCATGATCATATCCGTATCAAATATTTGATAATAGAAACCTGTGAAACAAAAAGAAACCTAAATTAATAACCTAAAAATTGTGAATAAAACAAAATCTAGAAAAATCAAAAAACAATTTAAACTAACTATAGCTTATAAACAAACATTATTTATAATTTGTTTTCAAATATGATATACAAGCTTCTAGTTAATGGAGAAAAAATATTAATTTTAGTTTTTTACAAAATCAAACAAATGATGTATAACATTACTTTATAAAGGGATGAAAATAGATCAGTAGTGGAGAGCTCTGCAAACTAGGGTTTAGAACTGCTCGCTACCGATCTGCGGTACCATAACTGTGGCCCCACGGGGGCTCATGATCCAAAAGGAGGGGGAGCCGCAAGGCACCTCCTACAGCCATGTCACGGCGAATGACGACGCCACTGAAGGATTGAAGTGGTCGGCGTTTGAGACACCAACAAGCTTGCGCGTGGAGCTGCTGGAGGACGGGACCTTCAAAGACAGAGAGATGGAAATAGACCCTAAGAAGGAGAAAACCCCTAGTCGAGCCTCAGCTCCATGGCTGCCGGGTAAATGCATTCCGCGGGTGCTGCAAGCCCCGATATATGTTTTCAACTCACCAAGGATAGAGGTGCAGAAGCAGTACATGACAGACCACGCCCTGGTGGGTGAATTTCTTGGGCTTTGGCCCACAGAAAGAGATCTGATCAAATGGATTCAATACTGGTGGAAGCCAAAAGGGCATTACGATTTGCAACTTGGATCCAAGTGTTTTTTCACGATCATCCTCCACAACCTGGAGGATCGCAATCGCATCTTTGATGGAGGGCCCTATTTCTACAACTCAGCTGGACTCTTCTTGAGATTCTGGATAGAGAAGTTCAACCCTGAGAAAGAGGACTTTGTCCATGCACCGGTTTGGATTAGGTTATATTCCTTACCCTAGGAGTTCTGGTTAGAGGAGGTCCTGGCTGGAATTGGAAATACCATTGGCATTTATGTCAAATCTTCAGAAGCTACCAAGCAATGGCACTACACCTTCTATGCACGAATATGCGTCTATCTAAACATAGCCAAGCCGCTCCGAGGATCCATCACGCTGGAATACCACGACAAGGATTGGTCCTAGACCATCGATTATGAGCATATCCCATTCCGCTGTAGGAAGTGCCATGAGCACAGCCACCTCTTCAGAGACTGCCCACTCAATGCAGCGCCAAAGGAAGGGAACCCAGAATGCGGCAAGGACAAGGACGGCTTCATGCAACCAGCGGGGAAGAGACGTCAAGCCGGACGGAAGCAGCCGGCCCAGGTAAGAAAATATCCTTCAACCAGTAATAAATTTGATGTCGTGCAAAACCAACCGGAAAACCCCCTTAATCCTGAAAACCCCATAACGCCTCCTCCCAACACTCCTACCCAACCTCTCAATCAAGGAACGGATTAGCCAACCGAGGGCAAGGAATCTAACCCTCCCATCCCCACTTCCACCCTTGGCCAACAAGACCCTCCCATCCCCACTTCCACCCTTAACCAGCAAGAGATAGATGATGGGGAGGCGGATATGGAGCTAGAGGAGTAAGACCTAGCTGGGGTAGATTTGGAGCACCTAGAGCATGCCTACAAGCACCAAAAAATTTATACTATACCCAGAGATCAACTGCGGAAGGTGCACAAAGTGTTCCTTAACTCCTCAGCTAGATCCTCCACTCGAGCAAACAAAAGTCTAGGGATCCAGGGCGGTCAATCAAAAAACCCTGCCAAGACCCAGAAAGATGAAAAGAAAAGGGGCAGAAAATCAACTAACAAGCTCATACAAGAAATAAGGAACTTCATGGTGAACTCGGGACAAATCAACCTGATCTCGGATAGCTTTCCTCTTCTCCCTAACCCCTAGTCATCATGAAGATCATCACATGGAATATCAGGGGCCTCAACGGACACAGCAAACACAAATTGCTGCGAGATCTGATATTAGCAGAAAAGCCAGAAATCTTGCTTCTACAGGAAACAAAATGCACTTCAGAAGACATTGACAAGTTATTACCTTATTGATGGAGATTGGGAAAGGCAGTCTCAATAGATGCTATAGGAACAGCGGGCAGCCTTGCTATCCTATGGAACACCAATGCCGTCATCTTGGACAATTTCATCACCACGAAATGGTCCATCACTATTGATTACAGGCTCATCGGCTCAAACAAGCCTGGACACTTAACCAATGTTTATGGCCCAGCCAACCCATGGGACAAGCATGCCTTCCTTCAAATCTTGCGATATGTTGATAGCCTAGCACAGTATAGAACTCAGATTGTGGGTGGCGACTTTAATATCATTCGCAATTTGGGGGAAAAAAGAGGCGTCTCTAGGTTCCTGGATCGGGACTCTGGGGACTTCAATACTCTCATAGATGACCTCAAACTTGTAGATCTGGGCACGTACAACGGCATGTACACCTGGACAAATAGAAGAACGGGTATCCATCAAATTGCCTGCAAACTGGACAGATTCCTGACTTCTGAATCTCTCATGATGGAAGGCACCACCATAGAATCAACCATCCTAAACATCTATGGGTCAGATCACTGGCCCCTGCGATTATGGATGGATACTCCGGATACCCCCGGCAAGAAACCCTTTAGGTTTAAGAAATTCTGGCTAGACCACCCAGAGTTCCAGGAGAATATCCAGGCCTAGTGGAGGGAGGATGAGGTGCCTCGCGGATCCAAAATGTATCGATTCCAGCAAAAGCTAAAAAACCTTAAGAAGACGCTCAAAACTTGGAATTAGAGTACCTTCGGCAATATCTTTGATGCACAAAAACAACTGCTCACACAATTGGAAGGGATTCAGCAGCAGATCAGACTTCATGGGATGACAGTAGACCTTCGAGCCCAGGAAGCAACTTTAAATCAGTAGCTCGAAGTCAGGAAAAAGCAAGAGGAGATATTATGGAAACAGAAATTGCGAG